>CM008827.1:0-25401 GCA_002794465.1 Paramicrosporidium saccamoebae | reverse complement strand
GATCTAATTTTATACTTTTTAATTGTTCTTCTGTTATTCTATGATTTTTTTTTGCTATGATACATACATAATCTTTATTTTTTCTATATTCTCCTATATTACTATTTCTTTTTTTTAATTTTATTACTCTTTTTTGTCTTATTCCTATATTTTTCATATCTTTTTATTTGTAAATCCCTCTAACTTTAGGCTTATAAAAGATTATTTACAATCTAAAACTCCTCTAACAATTTTATATTTTAATCCAGGTAAATCTTTAGTTTTACCTGCTCTAACTAATACTAAATTATGTATAGAAAGAGTATGTTTTTCTTTAGGAATATATGCAGTAATAATAGTTTGTTTTTTAGAACCAACTCCTTTATTTAATTTAACTTTTGCAACTTTTCTTAAAGCTGAATTAGGTTTTTTAGGAGTCATAGTATATACTTTAATAGTTAAACCTTTTATAAAAGGTTGAGAAAGTATTTCTTCTTTTTGTTTTAATTTTCTAATAAATTTTTTATTTTTTAAACGTGTTTTTTGATTTATTGTCATTGTTTTTATATCCTATTAAAGATAGGGTTTCCCTCTTTATATCTATTCTTATATAAGGAATATAGAATGATAGAGGGAAATAATTAATAATAATAATGGCACAATGTAATGTTTATACATATTTAAGTCAAACTACTTGGACTATAATCATCTTTTATTTTTTATATTATTATATGAAACAATATATTTTACCTTCTATCTATGAACAAATAAAACTAAAAAATTATACCACAAATTCTACTTTACTAGATAAAACTCAAACAGTGCAATATTTATCAACTTATACAACAAAATGGAATGAAGGAATATCTAAAGTTCTTTCTTCTAAATTTTAATTTTCTATCCTTCTAGGAGAAATCTATGAGAGAAATCGGACTCGAACCGATAACACTGGAATATGAATTCAGTTACTAAACCTTTAGTTTTCTCCTTATTTTACATTCTTTATTAAATTGGGTAATAGCTTAATAGGTAGAGCCTTTGTGTTGCATACAAAAAGTAAGAGTTCAAGTCTCTTTTACTCCAAATAATATCCTTTTATTATTTAAATATAGAGGGAAGAAAGATAAAAAGTGAAAATAACAATAATAATGTTAATTCCTGTTTTAATATATTTTTTAAATTTATTATTTATATTATTATTTTCAAGTTTTCAATCGAATAGTTAATAATATTTCAGAGAGGGTACAAATAATTAAACAGTGATAAATATATTAGGTATAATGTGTGTATCTTTTTTTATAAACAATATAATTCCTGGAAAAAGTAATAAAAATAGGACAATAAATTTAATATTTTCAATATTAACATTATATGTGATATTAGGGGAATTATTAAAATTCAATTTCAATAATAATGAATATCAAGAAAGAATAGAAATATTAGGATATACATTAGGATTTGATGGAATAGGTATATCTTTAATAGCTTTAATGGGGGTATTAGACCCAATATTAATAATGTTAATAAAAGGTGAAAGAGAAGAAGGAATAGAAAGAAAAAGAATAATTAATTATATTCAAATAATAAAAATATTAATAATAATATTATTTGCAGCATTAGATTTATTTCTTTTTTTTATTACTTTTGAATTAATATTAATTCCTATGTTTTTATTAATCTCTCGTTATGGTAGTCAATATCAATATTTTCTACCTCGTTTAGAAGCAGGTATTAGATTTTTTTTATATACTATGATAGGATCTATTTTAATGTTTTTAGGTATAATAATAATGTATATTAAATATGGAACAACTAGTAATGAATTATTAAATATTAAAATAAGTGAAACTCTACTTATAGGAGATACAAATAATATTTTAATCTTACAAGTTGTTTGGATACTTTTATTTTTTTCTTTTTTAATTAAAATTCCAATGTTTCCTTTTCATACTTGGTTACCGTTAGCCCATTCAGATGCCCCAACAATAGGATCAATAATATTAGCTGCATTATTATTAAAATTAGCATCTTTTGGAATATTAAGATATTCTTTATATTTATATGAACCATTTAATGGTTCTATCTTAGAAGATTCAGTATATAGTATTTTTTTACCTATAATCTATATATTGGCTTTAATTTCAATAATCTATTGTTCTTTTATACCTTTAAGGGGTTTATATGATTTTAAAAAAATTATTGCTTATTCTTCTGTTATTCATATGAATTTTTCTATTTTTGGATTCTTTTCTAAAGATTTAGTAGGTCTAATTGGTGCTTCTTTTCTTATGTTTACACATGCATTTATATCTAGTGCATTATTTTTATTAATCGGTATATTATATAAAAGATATCATTCAAGATTTTTACCTTACTATCAAGGATTATCTATTACAATGCCTCTATTTGCTTTTTTCTTTTTATTCTTTTCTTTTGCAAATATCTCTTTACCTTTCTGTGCTTCTTTTTTAGCAGAATTCTTTATTTTAGTTTCTTCTTTACATTCTAATCTATTTATATCTATTCTTTTAGTTTTTTCTTTAATCGTTTCTTCTGCATTTATGATATGGTTTGCTAATCGTCTTTTATTTGGTACCTTTTCTCCCTATCTCCTTTTTTCTAAAGAATCAATAGGCTTTAAAGATTTAACTTATACTGAATTTTTAACACTTATTCCTTTTTTTGTTTTTACTTTTGTTTTTACTTTTTTCCCTCAATCAGTTGTATCAATATTAACTTTACCTGTATTATATTTTATATAATAGATATCTTCTAAAAATAATTATTTTGTTTTTACTTAAACGTAATTTATCCACACGGGGTGTGAATTTATTTTGTTCTTATAGAACGTAATTTAATGGTAAAATAATGAATTCCAAATTCATTCTTGTAAGTTCGAGTCTTACCGTTTTCGATTTCTTTTTCTTTTTTGAGCCTTGAAAGATTTGAACTTTCATTCCCCATATGAAAAATGGGCGTCCTAACCATTAGACGAAAAGCTCTATTTCCTTCTTACAATTCAAATTTTTTTAAGAAAGATATATTTTATATATACACCGGAGGTGTATAATATTTAGATAAAGAAAAATAATTAGTATTCCTCACTGATTCTTTATTTAAAGAATGTTTATATAGTGTGAACCTATTAACCCCTTAGTCTCAAGGGTAATTTAAATAAATATTTTAGAGTCTGTTTCGTATTTATATTCTTTCAATACTACTCAGTAAAAACTATACATTATAATAGTTTATTTATACATAACTAAACATTAAGTTTCATCATAGGTGTCTAATCCAAGATCCTCTCGTACTATTGGATTCCTCTAATATTTTATTCTTTTGCTCAGCAGATAAGAACCTCCCTGGCTTACGCCGGGATTAACTCAAATCACGTCACATTTTAAACGATGAACAATCGTACCTTTAGTCATTTCTGCTTGACTGGGACATGTGGATTCAACATCGAGGTGCTATGCTTCTTCATTAATAAGAACTTTAAGAAGAAATTAGTCTGTTCAGATATGTTATCATAATAGCTCTTTATCTATTATTTCCAATATTCTCATATTGGCTCAGACTATGTCTTCAACCTTCTAAATAGACTCTAAAAAAGAGTGAATTTAGCTAGGTTGTTGGGCGCTCGTGGGAAAATTATTGTTGACAATACTCATTTCCTAGTCGTTGAACGTTCTTATTTTTTTTTTATTTTGTCAAAATAAGTTTCGCTGCAAATTAACCTTTCAAAGATGTTAATTGATTAGGTTTTTCTTGCAATTCACCCAAATTTTAAACATATTTTACAATATGTTGGAACTTAGAATAAAATAAAATATTTTATTCTTTTTAAATCCCCAGAATCATTTTTATTCATTGAACGATAATATCTTTTAATATAAAAGGCGATTGGCCCTAGATATAGATTTTTATCTGGTCATTAGATCTGGCTTGAATCTTTTTTTTTTTATAAATTCTATTAGAAAGAAAAAAGATAATACCACTATTAGACTTGTGAGTCTTAATAGTTAAGCATATAATTATATATTATCCAAATAATCTTTTCATATTATTTTTTATAGGATATAAAATTTAATGAAATTCTTACACTTTTTTTTACCTTTATTACCCTCCCTTTAGAGGGAAGGGTAGAGGTATGTATATATGCTTTTGAATGCCTCCATTACTTTTTAGGAGGCCCTTTCCCCAAGGAAACTACCAAACAAATACAAAATAAAAAGAAAAACCAAAAAGGTTAATCAGAAGTAGATATTTGTTTATAGTCAAACGTCATGGGGTCTCATTGTCTAACTGAGCATAAGGAGTATCTTCACTCCTATTATTATTTCACTGAGTTCTTTTTTGAGACAGTTGGCCTATAGTTCCCCTATTCATGCGCGTCATCAATTAAATGACAAGTAATTGCTACCTTAGTACTCTCAATAATTAGAGCAGCCGTTTATCAAGGATTATTATTCTTTCTATTAATTCTTTTTAAGAATTATTTAAGAAAAAATATTTCTCTTATTGACACTGGGCAAGGGTCAGACCTTATACTATGCCTTTTTGGCTTGGCAAGGTCTTAAGTGTTTGGTAAACAGTCCTAGGCCGATTTTGCCGAGTTCCTTAAAAAAGATTCTCTCAATAGCTTTCAAACACTTCTCAAAAGAGAGAAATGTTGTATGTCCACCAGTGTCGGTTTTGGTAAGGTATAAACATTTCTTTTCTTGTTTTTTTTTTAATGTTTTATCCATCTATAACTCCTTTCGGAGTTTATATTAGGTGCCTTTAAGTTTTCTTTTAAATCCTATGGATTTTCTTTAAACTAATATTAAAGTATTTTAATTTACTTTAAAAACCTTGGACTAGCTTTACAGATTTTACTGTTATTACGTTACTCAAGTCAGCATTCTCACTTCTATTCTCTCCAAAAATATTCTCATATTTTCTTTACTGAGAATAGAACGTTTTTGATACTAATATTATTATTTACTTCTTTTTAAAACTAAAAGAGTAATCTAATATTTCAATTTGAGGGCTAGATATTACTCCCCCTAAAAAGGGGGTGGTATTAAGAATCTATACATTTTTAATGTAATTTTAGTTTTTTGTATATCATTCATTGAACTATTACGTTTTCTATTTTAAATTTTAAAATTTTTATGATGGCTGTTTCCAAGCCTACATTATGAATAACTAACTAAAATTACTCTTTTATGTTCACTTATATCTTTAACTATAATAAATACCTTTAAGTATTCTATTTGTTTTTTTTAGATCCCTTAAATATTATTGAGTAGGATTGTCTTCCTTTCGACTTATGACCTTAGCGCCATAAGTCTGAATTCATTAAATTTCAAATATATATACTTGTGACTAAATATTTATCGGGATTTTAGTTTTTTATGAATAACCCTAAAAGGGTTATTTATATAAATTCTAAGTACTTTACTTATTTAGATTATTTTTAATGATCACTACTTATATAGTTTTCTCAAAAAGCTAGCTATTTGATAGTCCGATTAGAATTTCTCTGCTAATCACAATTCTTCTCACATTTCTGCAACAATGACGAGTTCAATCACTTCTCTTTTTACTAGATTCTTTTCAGAATGTAGTATAATTCTTTTTTTTTCACATCTATTTGAGATGTAATATCTATGAATTAAAGATAAAGTATTTGATCATGATTAGATCACTATCTTTCGAGTCTATGTTTATATACTATTTATATCACATAAGTAGTGATTTCTTTTTTCTTTATGCTAGATAATATATCCACATGTATATACACATAAGTCGCTGTTATACCCCTAATACAAAAGGTAATTTATTTTTTATTTCTAATTAATTAAACAAAATAATACCTATTAAGGTATTATTTTTATTTAATTACTTTTTTATTAGATAAAATTTAAACTGATAATAGAAAGTAGATTTCATGATCTTTTTCACTCTTCCCTAACCTTCTTTTCAATTAAGAATTAAAGTTTTTCGGGTAACCCTTTTGGGTATTTTTTGTTCTTTTCAACTTTCCTTCACAGTACTCTACACTATCGCTCTAAAAATAATTTTTACTTTTTTATTTATTTAAAAGATGTAACTTCCTTAGAAGTTAATCTTTATGGCTGTATTTATTTTAAACTCTAATAATTTTCTTTGACTATAACAGATAATTGACATTAAACTTATATTTCTATATCTTTAATGTTTTATATTACTACTTTTTTTTTGTATTAAAAATAAATTTAAATTATAAGTCCAATAAATACAACCTATTTAAAAATAAGTTAATTGTGTTCGTTCGCCACTACTAACAATTTGTCTTTTCCTTTGATTATTTAGATGATTCAGTTCATCAAGTTATTTTATTCAATAAAAACTTTTTCAGTTTTTATTATAAAGGTTTTCCTTTCAGAATCTATTAGATTTTAGGGTGTCCTATCTAATATATAAACTTTTCGTTTCTTCTTTTTTTTTAGGCTAGTAATCCTTCTACTTCCCTTTCTTTCTTTATCTCTCCTTTCTCCTTTCTCCTTCTTTCTTTCTATTTCTAGTTTTCTTCTTCCTATAAGGGTAGGAAATTTTTTCTTTCTTAGAAATTCTTTCAGAGTTTTATTTCGCTTTTTTCTTATATTATAGGGTTTTATTTTCCCCTTTCGTGCTTTCTTATCTTAAGTTTTTCTTATACCCAAAAAGAAAACACAAAAAAATACGAAGGAATAAAATAAAACCCTATAATATATCTTTTCGGTTTAATAAAAAATTTTAAATTTATTTTCTTTTTTATATAAATGTAAAAAGCTATTAACTAAACATACGAAAAGGGAAAAATAAACCCTATAATATATTGACATTTCCAATTATTTTATTTCATTCATCTTAAATGAATATATTTTTTTTCCCCATCTAATCCCCCCCTTATTTTGAAGGTTAAAGATTAGAATAGACCCTGGGGTTTAATTTGGTTTTCTCTTAGTGAATATTTGGGCCGGTATTCATGTTTCTATTTTTTCTAATAAGGAAGAAATAGAGCTTCAAAAAAATTATTAAATTCTATTATATTTTCCCTTAAAATAAGGGAAGGGAGAAAGAAAGAATAAATAAAAGATTTGATCTCCCTCTATAAATTTATTATAGAGGGTCATAGAGAGATAGAGGTATAAAAAATCCTATATGATATCACTCTTCTATTCCGGATAGAGGAGATAGGAAAATATACATAAACTTCTATACAAAACCACCCTAATGGGGATGGGGGTTATAACCATTAAGGGATCCGAACACCGGATCTGAGATTATATTAGTTCGATTTTCTCTTTACCTAAGAGGTATTACAACCTCTTAGATCCTTATCCCTATTTATTAATAGGTAGGATCCAGGTTTCTTTTTATTATAGTTTTTCTTTCTATAAACAACTAGATATTCATATTCATTCATATCTAGTTGTTCATATTCAGAAAAATTAAATTATATATAAAGATACTCTTTTATCTTCTCTTAAAATATAACTATAATTGGTCTAAAAAGAAGTATAACTTCTTTTTTCCCCTTCTAGGTAAACACAAACTCTTACTCAAATATAATCTCATCTCTAAAGAAAAAAAAGCACTCCGTGCTTATTTATCTACCTTTCTTTCTTTAAACTATTCTAGTTTAGAGAAAGAAAGGTGTAAATACTATCCTATCCTTTTTAGAAAGGATATATAGGAAAGGATAGTATTATATAAATAATTCCGTTTTACTTTAAAAATAACGGAAGAAAACCTTTAATTTAAAAAGGATGAAAAAAAGTAGAGGGAGAAAGAAAATTAAGATGACAAAGATAACAGGAGAATTAGCCTTAATACTAGAATTAATAATAGGGGTATTAATAGGAGTAGCCTATTTAACATTAGGGGAAAGGAAAGTAATGGGAGCAATGCAAAGAAGAAAAGGACCAAATATAGTAGGGCCTCTAGGAATATTACAACCCATAATAGATGGGGTAAAATTATTAATAAAAGAGATATTAATACCACAACAATCAAATAAAATAAATTATATATTAGGACCAACAATAACATTAATATTATCACTAATAATATGGATACCAATACCCATAGGAGGAATACAAGGATTCTATAAAGAAAATAATTATTCAATAATATATATATTAGCGGTATCATCAATAAGTGCATTCATATTATTATATACAGGATGGTCAAGTAATTCAAAATATACATTTTTAGGGGCAATAAGATCAATAGCACAATTAATATCCTATGAAGTATCATTTGGATTAATAATATTAAATGTAATGATATTAAATGATAGTTTAAATCTAATAAAAATAATATATAAACAAATATATATACCAAACATAATATATTTGTTTCCAATAATAATAATATTTATAATATCAACTTTAGCAGAAACAAATAGACCACCATTTGATTTACCCGAAGCAGAATCAGAATTAGTAGCAGGATTATTAACAGAATATGGGGGATTTGCTTTTGCAGCATTATATTTAGCAGAATATGCATTTGTGCAAAGTATGTCAATATTAAGTTCAATCCTATTTTTAGGAAGTACATATTATACTATAATATTTATATTTATATTTATATGGGTAAGAGCATCATTACCTAGAATAAGGTATGATCAATTAATGAATTTAGGATGGGCAAAAATATTACCATTTACAATAAGTTATTTAATCTTTATCTTATCTACTTATTTATTATTTACTTTTTAATACTATTTATTATTAAATTTTAAATAAACACAATAAAATTTTAAAAAGTAAAGAAAGAGAAAAAGGAACTTAAGTAGCTCAACGGTAGAGCAATAAATTGAAAATTTAAAGACTGAGGTTCAACTCCTCGCTTAAGGAAAATATACCTTTTTCATATGTATAAAAAAATTAAAATTATGGTTAGTAAAGGATTCGAACCTTTGGAATCAAAAATAAGATTCTTCGTTTTTCAAAAACGACTCTTTAAACCTCTCAGACAACTAACAAACTTAAATACAGAAAGTAAGGATAAAAAAATATCAAAAAAGATCAAACTACTAAAAAAGTAGTAAGAAAAAATAAAATTTGATTCTGGTTTCGAAAGAATGCGATAAATTGGTTTTAGACATGCAATTGAAGATATATTTATATTTTTAGTATAGTGGTGAGATAAATAAGTTTAATTACCCTTAACTTTATAATAAAAATATAAATATTATAATAAAAAAAGAAAAAGGATAGAACTTAAAAAGATTATGGTGAAAAATGAAGGAAAAACCTAAATTAAACTGAAGATCTTAAACTGGGTTGAAAGACCGAACAGTCACAATGGTATAGAAAGAACCATAGTCTTTAGGGACTCAGCAGTCAAGAATATTGCTCAATGGACGAAAGTTTGAAGCAGCCAATTAATTATCTCCCATAGGGAGAATAAATCAAATAAAAATAAAACCTTTGGGAATTATTAAATTTGAATAAGATTTTCTTTTATATATTAGACAAGAAAAAAAGAATCTTTAGTCTTTGCTAAGTTTTTGTGCCAGCAGCAGCGGTTAGACAAAGAAGGCAAGCATTTTTCAACATAATTAGGCGTAAAGGGTGAGTAGGTAAAGAAAAAGAGTAATTAAGAAGGAAAAAGAATGTTCAGAGATAGGAGTGAAATCTGTAAATACTGAATGGAACCTCATAGGCGAAAGCTTTTTTCTATTAATATACTGACACTGAATCACGAAGGCTAAAGGAGCAAAATCGATTAGGTACCGATGTAGTTTTAGCAGTAAACGATGACTATTCATTATTTTTTAACAAAATCTTAAAATAAAAACATTAGAGAAAAAAGAAAACCTAAAAAAGGTTAAAAAAGAGTAATTAAGCTAACGCATTAAATAGTCCGCCTGATAATTACGGTCGCAAGACTAAAAATTAAAGAAATTGACAGAGACCAAATAAAGCAGTGGATGGTGGCCCATAATTCGACAGTACACGAAAACCTTACCTCATTTAATATATATTTTAAAATATTTACTCTCTTCTGAGATAAGAATATGAAAAATACAATATAATATTATTTCTTTAAAGTGATATATTCATAATTTGAATTTATTTTTTTACTAGAATAATTTAGGTATTGCACGATTGTGCTCAATTCGTGGCGTAAGCTTTCAAGTTTAGTCTGACAACGAATGAAATCCTATATAAAAAAAAAATAATGCACTCGGAAGGGGTGTTATACTCTCTAAGTTTATAATTTCTAAATTTTTAAATAAATAATAAAGATTTAGTTAAATTTAGATAAGAGTTAATAGGATAATCACAAATGCTGTGATCCTTATAATGAAGGGATAGAACTGCCATACAAAGATAATTACAAATATATTATCTTATAATTAAAAATCTAAAATTTTTAGATTTAAATTAAGAATTAAAAATTATTTATGTACGAAAGTCTTTTTGAAATTAAAAGACATAAGTAGGAATTGCTAGTAATCTGTAAATTAGTATATTACGGTGAATTTTTCCTTGGTCTGGTACAAATAGCCCGTCACATCGAGAAAGATAGAAAAACTTATAAAAATAAACTTTATTTATATAATTCTAATAATATTCAATTCCCCTTAAAGGGAATTATATATTATATATAATATATTGTATTAAGTTGAAAGATATTGAGTATTTATTATTGATTTTAATGAAGTCGAAACACGGTAATTGTGCCTGAAGGTACAGTTGAAATATTTTATACCCCTTAATATTAATAAATTAATATTAAGCTCAAATTTGACCTTCCCCATTAGAACAAGATTGTCATATATTTACCATTTAATGGTTAAAACTAGTAGTTTAACAGGTTAAAACATTTGTTTGTCAAACAAAAAAGTACAAGTTCAATTCTTGTCTAGTTCGAAAATAAAAAATAAAAAAATTCGGAAAAATGAGACTTGAACTCATAAAAACCTATTCCTAAAATAGGTGTGTTTACCTTTTCACCATTTTCCTTAATCAATTCGGCTCTTATAAGAATTGAACTTATATATATTCATTAACAGTGAATCGCTTTAACCATTAAGCTAAAAAGCCTTGAATTATGAAATAATATTAAATATTAAAAAGCAAATAAGATTAAAAATGCTACCATAAGACAAAATAAAGCTACAGCTTCACTTAAACTGAAAGCAAGGATAGCTAAAGAAAATAATTCACCTTTTAAAGAAGGATTTCTAGAAGTACCATTTATTAATGCTGAGAATATTAACCCTGCCCCTATTGCTCCTCCTCCTACACCTATTGTAGCTAATCCTCCACCTATAAGTTTTGCTGCTGCAACCATAATTATAAAAACCTTTGACAGGTTAATCTTAAATCTAAGATTTAAATCTTAATGTTACACTTTTAAAAAGTATAAAAATTAAGTAAAAGAAGGAATGAATTTTATAATCAAATTCATAAACCAAATATATAATCTAAAGTTGTCGCATAAAGGTATTGCGTTTCATTGTAAATGAAATACAGGTTAAGCTGTTTTAATGGTTCGAATCCATTCAACTTCATAAAATTAAAGAATTTTTTTACGAAATTCATAAAATAAACCTAATAATAATATAAAGATAAAGATAAGAAAAACTATATAAATAGTTTCTGTATTAGAAGATAAGGAATTATAAGGGGTATAAAATAATAAAGAAATAGGAAACAATAATAAAGTTTCTAAATCAAAGATTAAAAATAAGATTCCTATTATATAAAATTTTAAATAAAATCTTTCTCTAGTTTCTATACCTATTTCTTCTTCAAAAGTTTCTAACCCACATTCATATTGACTTTTTCTCTCACCTTCATCATTAACTATCCCAAATTGTCCAGGATAATTTGTTTTATGAGATAATAAATAACTAAAAAGAATTAAAAAAGAAGATAAACAAATAGTAAAAATAATCATTAGAGACATATTATTTATAAATAATAGTTCCCTCTAAATTTATTTATATTCTTTAGCTAATAAAACAAAAAAGAAGGTTTCAATAAAAGAGATTAAAGGGAATAAACATAAAAAGAAAAATAAATAATAGAAAGTAGTAATTCTACTTAAAGTAATAAAAGGTTCTGCAACTATAGCAGCACCTAAATATGTCCCTATTAAAAAATTTATAAAAAATAAAAATAAAAATTTTCTATATATTGGTCTAAATTTTGCTGTATTAATTATACCTTTATGTAAAAAAGGTATTAAAAATAATATAACTATAAAACTTAATAATATTAAAACCCCTAAAGTTTTATCTGGTATACTTCTTAAACCCATGTAATAAAATAATAAATAGAATTCAGGGGTTATATGTACTGGTGTAACCATAGGATTTGCAGGAATATAATTATCTGTATGCCCTAATAAATTAGGATAAAAGAATACTAAAAAGATTAATACAAAAAAGAAAATAAATATTCCAAATAAATCTTTTATTGAATAATAAGGATGAAAATTTATAAAAGTCATACTTCTTGCTGTATTGATCCCTAAAGGATTTGTTCCTCCTTGATTATGTAAAGTTATTAAATGAGCTAAAGCTAAAGCAGCGATGATTATAGGAAGGATATAATGTAAAGCATAAAATCTAGTAAGAGTAGCATTACCAATATTAAAACTACCATATATAAATTCTACTAAATCATGTCCAACATAAGGAATAATTGTTAATAAATTAGTAATTACGGCTATCAAATCTGACATATTATTTTATATTTTTTATATACATAAATAAAATAATAGTTGTACCTCTTTTTCTTAAATTATATAAATTTAATTAAAATTTCTTAATTCTTTAAAATAATTTAAATTAAATGTAAAATAAGATTAAAATTTAATCCCTAAAACTGTTATTTTTATTTCTAAATCTTAAAATAAAGGCCTTGAAAATCTTTAAAGATCTCAGATTCCGACTGTACATTAAGCATCATTTCAGACACCAATTTGTGACCCAGTCTGTCGCGGTATAATATACTACCGACGGTCTGAAAATTTATGATTATTTTTTTAACCGTTAACACAAATTTCGCCAGAATAAATTTTTTATTCCAAAAACTCTGTCAAGTTTTTAAATCTAGAAACCCTTATTAGATTATATTAATTTTTTTATATTAATTACATTAATATTATTATAACTAATTTTTATAGTTATTTATTTTATAGATTTTGACTATTATATATATTTACTTTATAGAAATTATATACAATTTTGGCCAATTTAATTTAGCCCAATAGGACATTTGTCCGTAAACTAAAGAATACCCAAGGAATGCAGTTATTATCATAACTAATAAGATTATAACCCCAAAAAACCATGTTCCTATTCTTTGTTTTGTATAAGAACCATATAGTAATGCTCTTGCTATATGTATATATACAAATATAAAAAAAAATGCTGCAGAATTAGCATGTAAATATCTTATCATATAACCATAAGGTACTTCTCTCATAATATATTCGATAGAATCAAAAGCTAAATTAATATCTGCAACATAATAAGAAGCTAAAAAAAATCCAGAAACTATTTGAATAACTAAAATTATTGCTAATAATGAACCAAAATTATAAAGATAATTAATATTACTAGGTAATAATGAATCATATGCATAACCATTTATTAATTTTAAAATACTATTTCTTTTTAATAATCTTGTCATTTTTTCTTTAGATTTTCCCTCTTATATTCTTCCCTTCAAAGGGGAGGGGGAAATCTTTAGAGGGAGTGTTTACTTTTATATTCTAATGGATCAAATATTTTTTTTATTTTTATTATTTAGTTTTTTATTTTTAATAGAAACAAAAGCTATTAATATATTAATTTGTTTTGTAGGTATAATGATTACTGTTGCTTTACAATTAAGTTTAAATTTTAATCTTTCTTCTATTGATGGCCAATATTTTTCTTATATTTTAATATTAGTGCAAGTTAGTGCTTTAACTATACTTTTTGGATTTATAATAATGTTATATCCTTCATTATCTATATCAACCCCTACTACTTCGATAGTTGTTTCAAATAATAAATTTGAGAATTTAGATATACAAAAAGGAAATAAATTAATAATAACTTTATTATTTTTCTTTTTCCTTTTTAATTCGGTAGGTATATATTTCTATGGATTAGATTTTTATTCTTTTTTTTTTACTACAATAAAACAATTAATTCCTCAAAAAGAAATAGCTATTAATTTTAATATAGAAGAAGAACAAGATACTTTATTTATTCGTAAATTAGGATACTATTTGTATAGTGATAGTAATAATATATTAAAATTAATATTTTTAACTATAATTCTTCTTTTTGCAATTATAGCTCTATTTTTTTTAGTATAATACATATTTTCACATATTTCAGTATGTGAATTAAAAAATATGATAAGAGGGGAAAAAATAATAAAGATGAATACACCTCTAGAACAATTTTTAATCAAACCGATATTCCGTATCTATAATAATTGGATAGATTTTACAATAACAAATAGTACAATATATTTAATAATAGGAATATCTTTAATATTAATAATATTTAATTTAGCTTTTAAAGATAATAAATTAATCAAAGGTAGATGGGGTTTAGTATTAGAAACAACCTATAAAAAAATAGAAGAAATAGCAAAAGAAATGATTCCAGGAGAATATAAAAGATATATCCCTTTTACTATCATATTATTTTTATTTATATTAACTAATAATCTTATAGGTTTAGTTCCTTATTCTTTTACTACTACAGCTCATTTTATAGTAACTATAACTCTGAGTTTAACTATAATGATAGGAGTTACTATAATCGGAGTCGTTAAACATAAATTTAATTTTATTAATCTATTTATACCTCAAGGATTAAATCAAGGATTTCTTAGATTAATGATACCTCTAATCTTTTTTATTGAAGTTCTTTCATATTTAATGAGAGTTATATCATTATCTGTAAGATTAGCTGCAAATCTTCTTAGTGGTCATACTTTATTAAAAATCATCGCAAATTTTGGTTTAAAATATACTATCTCTTTTCCTATCCTTTTAATTCTACCTCTAGGTTTATTATCTGCTATTTATGTCCTAGAAATAGGTGTAGCAATAATACAAGCATATGTATTTACTTTATTAACAACAACTTATATTAAAGATGCAGAATTATTACATTAATTTTATTTAGTCATTACAGTATTTTTAGAAGCTAAAATTAAAATAGTTAAACCTAATGCAGATTCTGTAGCTGTTAAACAGATTATAAAGATTGAAGAAATTATACCCTCAAAATCATCAAGATATAAACCACTTTCTAAAAAAATAAGAGATAAAGCTATAAACAATAATTCTAAACTTAATAATATTAAAATATTATTTTTATAATTTTTAATTATACTAATAATACTAACTATAATTAATATATTTGATATTAATTTCATTTTTTTTTTAGAGTATTAAATTACTCCCTCTCTAAATATTTAAAGTAGAGGGTTAATCCCTATACTTTATCCCCCTTCCTTTTAAGGAAGGAATAATAGAAATCAAGGGGAGAATAGAAATGAAACTTTTAATCATAAGTATACCTCTTCTTTCTTCTTTTTCTATTTTTTTCTTTGGTAGATTTTTAGGCCATATAGGGGGAAAATGGATAGCAATAAATAGTATATTATTAGCTTGGATAATTAGTTTAAAAGGTTTAATAGAATATATAGAAGGAAAAATAGAAATAATAAGAATAAAAGAATGGTTTGAAGTAGGACAATTAAGAGGACAATTTGATTTAATATATGATAAAGAAAGTATAGTAATGTGTAATTTAATTTCACTAATAACTTTAATTGTTATTATATATAGTTATTGGTATTTATCAGAAGATCCACATTTAAATAGATTTATTAGTAAATTATTATTATTCTCAGTCTCTATGTTTATATTAGTATCTTCAAAAAATTTCTTATTTACTTTTTTTGGTTGGGAATTAGTTGGAGTTGTTAGTTATTTGCTTATAAATTTTTGGTCTATTTCAATTCAAAATAATAAATGTGCTATAAAAGCTTTAATATTTAATAAAGTTGGAGATATATTTTATTTATTAGGTTTATTAATCTTAGCTCTTACTCTTTATTCTTTTGATTATCAATATATCCACTCTTATTCTCATTATCTTGATCATTCTCCTTATTTTTTTTCTATCCTTTCTCTTTTATTTTTATTTGCAGCTATGGCTAAATCTGCTCAAATCTTTTTACATTGTTGGTTAGGTGATGCCATGGCTGGCCCTACTCCTGTTTCTGCTTTATTACATGCTGCTACTATGGTTACTGCTGGAATCTTTTTAGTATTAAGATGTGAACCTTTATTAGAACATTCTTTATCAATAATTCCTTCTTTTATAAATATCATAGGTACTTTAACTATTCTTTTTGCAGGACTTTCTGCTCTTAATCAAAATGATATAAAAAAAATTATTGCTTATTCTACCTGTGCCCAAATAGGTTTTATGTTTTTTGCTTTAAGTTTATTTAAGCCTTTTAATGCAAGTCTTTATCATTTAGTAACCCATGGATTTTTTAAAGCTTTATTATTTTTAAGTGCGGGTTTAATCATACATTCTTTTTTATTAGAACAAGATATAAGAAAATATGGAAATTTAATATTTATCGCGCCACTATTTTATATATTTTTTATTATAGGTAGTTTAGCAATTATAGGTTTACCTCCTTTATCTGGATTTTTTTCTAAAGATTTAATATTAATACATAGTTTAGAAAATAATAATTATGCTTTAATTATATTATTATTAGGTTCTATTCTTTCTTCTTTTTATTCTTTTAAAATCTTATATTATACTTTTTATAATACCTCTCCTTTAGGTTCTAATCCTTCCTTTTCTTTCCATTCTTTACCTTCTTATAGTTTTTTATTTCCTTTCTTGTTTATTCTTTCAGGTTCTCTTTTTTTAGGTTATTTTTCTTCTTCTTTTTTTTCTTCCCCAGAATCTATTTCATTAGATCTAGAATATTCTTTAATATCTCTTTTTACTACTTCAGACAATGTTATTAATATATTATATAAAAATATACAAATATTACCTTTCTTTTTTCCTTTTTTTACTATCTTTGTATTAATTATAATATATAATTATTTTCCTACTTTATTTCTATCAAATAAATATTATTATAATTTAACATCTTTTTTTAATAGAAAATTTCTTTTTGATCCTTTATATAACTATTTTATAGTAAAACCTTCATTCTTTTTATCTTTTCATATTTTTTATAAATTTATTGATAGGGGCTATTTAGAATATTTAGGACCTATTACTCTTTTTAGATTATTTTTTTATTTTCCTTCTAAATATAATATTCCTTCTCAATTATCTACTAATGTTCCCTATTTATTTTTTTATTTCTTTTTAGCTTTTTTATTATCTTTTGTATTTATAATTCCAACCTTACCTATATTTATAGGTTAAGGTAAAAAAGAGGATGTAGCATAATAGGTATTGCGCTTTCTTTGGGTGAAAGAGATTGTTTGTTCAAATCAAACCATTCTGAAATACTTTTATGATAGCTGGTAGCTTAATGATAGAGCAATAGAATACGAATCTATACATGAAAGTTCAAATCTTTCCTAGCTCAAAGAAAATTAAGTCTTTAGCTTAATGGATAAAGCATTAAATTTCTAATTTAAAAACTACAGGTTCGATTCCTGTAAGACTGAAAAAAATAGAAGTGAAAGGTTTCTACAAGGGCTCATGACTCTTGAAATAAGGTTCAACTCCTTAACTTCCAATAAATAATAAACCCTTTCAAAATATATAAATATAATAATCTTATAAATAAAGGTGGTTAGTTTAAAGGTAAAACCTTGTTTTTACACAGCAAAGTTCTCAGTTCAATTCTGGGACCACCTATTAAATATAAATGGCGAATAAAGGATTCAAACCTTTACTCATCTACTTACAAAGTAGAGGCTTTATTCAATTAAGCTAATTCGCATTTTTTATTTTACATTACAGGTAATTCTTCAAAAGCATGAAATTTTGGAGGAGTATTAATTACAAATTCTAAATCCCTTTCATAAAAATGAGGTAATGTTCTTTTTTGGAATAAATTTCCTTGATATGAACTGTATAAAGATAATAATGTATTATCTGCTTCTTTTATTTTATCTGTGAATTGTTTATATATTATATATATGAATAAAAAGATTGAAACTAATGTTATCATAGAACCGATAGAAGCTATATAATTCCATCCTGCAAAAGCATCTGGATAATCAGAAATTCTTCTAGGTTGTCCAGCTAAACCTAAAAAATGCATAGGCCCAAATACTAAATTTACTCCTACAAATAATGAGTAGAATTGTATTTGTCCTAATATTTCATTATATTTATAACCTATCATTTTAGGTGACCAATAAAAATATGCTGCTAATAAACTAAATACTGCTCCCATAGATAAAACATAATGGAAATGTGCTACAATATAATAAGTATCATGTACTGCTACATCTAAACTACTATTAGCTAATAAAACTCCAGATAGTCCACCTATTGTAAATAATATTAAAAATCCTATTATATATAGTAAAGGAGTCGTAAGGATTAATTGTCCTCCAAATATTGTTGCTAACCATGAAAAGATTTTAACTCCTGTTGGAACAGCTATTATCATGGTTGCAGACGTAAAGTATGCTCTCGAATCCGTATCTAAACCTACGGTATATTGATGATGTGCCCAAACCATAAATCCTAATACCCCTATAGAACTCATAGCATAAATCATACCTATTTTACCAAAAATGATTTTATTAGTATATCTACTAAGAACATGACTAACTATTCCAAATGCTGGTAATATTAATATATATACTTCCATTAATATCTTTCTTTATAAAGTTAAATATAAAGGATAAATTATATTTGTTGATATATTTTTTGCCTTTACAATTAATATATTCTCCTCAATTTACTTTGAGGTTCGGACTATTTCATAAAATCTTTAATTCATAACATAAACTAATTAATTTTTAATTTGATTCAAGAGTTGTTTTCATTTTTTTTATTTTTGTAATACCTTCTAAAGTTAAATGTTTTTTATTTTGAATGAAAATATAAGTTTTTCTCCAAAATAAAAAATTTAAATATTTTGTAGATTGTAATGGGAATTTATTAAAATATTGTATGATTTTATAAGCAATATTAAATCTTGAAGACTCAAAATAATACAGATTAAGATTTTTATTAAAACCAATATAGCCCCCATTAAAAATATTTTTAATTTCTTTTAAAAGAAAATCCTTTTTAAAAAGGATTTGATAATTTAAAGAAAATTCTTTTTTACTTTCTCTTTTTTTTATTAAGATTTGAAAAGAACCAATTCCATCCGTAAATCCTGCAAACCAATATGTATTTATTATTAATAAAGAACTATCTGAATTATTGATTTGAATTGTCAAATTATTGATTTGAATTAAATTTTTTAATTGAGTTACTTTATTTTCTAATTTTAATTTACCATTAATTAAATTAATTATTTTTATTATTCCTTCAATATTAGTTATTATTAAATAATAACTATTTTTTATTATTTTAATATTTCCAAACCCTATTCTTTTTTTTAAAGAATATGCAAAAGATTGATTTTTTAAATTAAAAGTTATTCATATTTGATTGTGTATAGAAATATCTTTTTCATGACTATCAATAAATCCGGCTAAATAATACCCAAATTCTTCATCTGTTAAATCAAAAATTGATTTTTTTTTTGGTACATGTTCAGATATAAATTTAAGATTTTCTTTGCGTATAGTCTCTGAGGTGCTATAAGTTCTTTTAAATTTTAAATTTAAAGGAATAATAAAATTTTTACTTACATTACCTACGAATTTTCCCAGTTTCTGGATTTTTCCGAATTGATCTAAGTCAAAGTGGACCAAAAAGTTTAAATAGGACTTTCTCGTATTTAGCAAAGTTTTAACACCCCAAAGTGTTATAATAATAGGGTGTCCGAATAACCAAAAAAGATGTTGAAATAATATAGGATCTCCTCCACCTACAGATTCATAAAAAGAAGTATTAAAATTTCTATCTGTTAAAAGTAATGTTATTCCACTAGCTAATATAGGTAATGATAATAATAATAATATTGCAGTTATAAAAACGGACCAAACAAATAAAGGCATTTGATGAAATGTTAATCCAGGTAATCTCATATTTATGATAGTACAAATAAAATTAATTGCACCTAATAAACTACTTATTCCTGCAATATGTAATGCAAAGATTCCTAAATCTACCCCTGCTCCTGAATGTCCTATTAATGAAGATAATGGAGGATAACAAATCTGTTGTTAGTCAATAGTACTTTAAATTAAATATGAAAACTTATGACTAAACGCCTATATTCTCATATAGGTTCGGACTATACCTTTATATATATATTATATATATATTATACATTAAGTCTCTGATGAAAATAAATATCATTTACAATAATGATATTGGAATTTATTTTCAGGCGGATTATCCTCTTGTAAAAGACTTTTTTACAAAATATATAAATGTGTTTACTAAAGAATACAATATTCCAAATATTTTTCTTATAATATATATATATGTATTCTTTTCCTATAAAATAAAGGATATTTTATTGATACTACAAATATCATGAGGACGTTCCCGCAACGAGTATAATTTAACGACTCCTTACAGAGTCCATCCTGTACCTACACCACCTTCTGTTAAAGTACCTAAAACTAATAATAATAATGAAGGGGGTAATAACCATAATGAAATATTATTTAATCTAGGAAAACTCATGTCGGGTGCACCTATTAATAAAGGTATTTTATAATTTCCAAATCCACCTATTAATGCTGGCATTAAAAAAAAGAATATCATTAATAAACCATGGGCTGAGATTAAATTATTATAAATAGTTGTATATTTATCACTATTAATATATTGTATTCCAGGGGCAGCTAATTCTAATCTGATTATCATAGAAAGAGATGTACCAATTAAAGCAGAAATAAATCCAAAAATAATATACATGATACCTATATCTTTAGCATTAGTTGAACAGAGCCATCTTAAACTAGCTCTCATTAAAGTTATAGGGTTAAATCTTTTTTTCAAACTTTAATATATATTAATCACTTTAAATAAAGCTAATTTTATTTTTTACTTTGTAACTTTAAACATCTATAAAAATGTTAGTATAAATTTATTCAAAGACAAAAGGTCTTCAGAAAAAGAAAATAGTACGAGCAGGATTCGAACCTGCAACTTGTTTGTTATGAGCAAACGGCTTTAACCAATTAAGCTATCGTATTATAATTATAAATTTTATCTTAATCATTGTTTTCTTCTATTAAATATTTTTTACGAAATGGAGAATAAGGGATTCGAACCCTTGGTTAAAAATAATAATATTTAAAACCTTGAATTAGCAATTCAGTACAATCAACCACTCTGTCAATTCTCTAAAAAATAATATAATTGTTATATATATAAGAGGGGAAAAAAATAATAAAATGATAAAAATATATAATGATAGTCCTTCAACATGGCAATTATCTTTTCAAGATGAAGCTACACCTATAGCAGCAGGGATAATAGATTTTCATAATAAAGCTATGTATTATTTAATAATAGTTTTTAGTTTAGTTTCATATTTTATAATTGCAAGAATATTTAGTAATAGAAGTATAAATTGGTTTAGAGTTATAAATCATTCAACAACAATAGAATTAATATGGACAATAACTCCGGGAATAATATTAGTATTAATAGCCTTACCTTCTTTAAAATTATTATATGCATTGGATGATATAGTAAAACCTAATGTTACTTTAAAAGCCACAGGTTCTCAATGGTTTTGGACATATGAAATAAATGATATAGAAGGATTAGAAGTAAATTTTGATAGTTATACTAAAACAGAAGATGATTTAGAATTTGGAGAATTACGTTTATTAGATGTAGATAATAGAGTCTTATTACCTATTCATACTCCTATAAGATTATTAGTTACAGGTCAAGATGTAATTCATTCATTTTTTGTACCAAGTTTAGGTGTAAAAATGGATGCAGTACCAGGAAGAATCAATCATTCATCTATATTTTTATTAAGACCAGGTGTATTTTATGGGCAATGTGCTGAATTATGTGGAAGTAATCATGAAAGAATGTCAATTGTTGTTGAAGGTGTAGATAATAAATCTTACCTTTCTTGGTTAGCTACTTTTGCTTAAATTTATATTTTTTAATATAGAGTATCGCCAAGAGGTAAGGCATCAAAATTTGAGTTTGATATTCATTGGTTCGAATCCAATTACTCTAGTATAAATATATATAATATATTTTGATTGTACTTGGAATTGAACCAAGAAAGAGACATTAAAAGTGTCCTATTATACCATTTAATTATACAATTTAAAAAATCCTTATGATGAAATTGGTAAACATGTTAAATTTAAAATTTAATGGCCTAAAAAGAGGCTTTAAAGGTTCAAATCCTTTTAAGGACAATCTTTATTATATTGAAAAAGACAGTATAAAAAAAGGTAATAAACTAGATAAAAAAAAAGAATAAACAATAGTAAGAATTGTAGTAAAAGAAAGTATATATGTATAAAAATTAGGAAAAAGAGTATTTAATACAGTAGTATATTCTTCCTCTAAAGGTGAATAAGAAGAAGCAAAAAGAAATTTTAAATATAAAAAAGAACTAATTAAAGTAGAACCAATAAAAATTATTAAAGTTAAATTAGTTAAATTAGAATATGAAAATAAAGAAAAAAATAAATAAAATTTACTAAAGAATCCAGAAAAAGGAGGCATCCCTATAAAGGATAAAATAATTATAAAAAATGAAAAGAAAAAATAAGGTTGTAATAAAAAAGAATTAAAAGCAGATACTTTAGAACTACGTCTAAATAAAAATAATACCGAAAATAAACCTAATAAATTTAAAAAATATACAAAAAAATATTGATATATTAACCAATATTTATCAGTTTCTATGTTACTATTTCCTATCGTAATTTTATAATTAAAAAGTAAGATAGCAAAAGTTAATAAAATATAACCAGTATTTAAAATAGAAGAATAAGATAATAATTTATTATCTTTAATTTGAAATAAACCTCCTATAGATCCAAATAATATAGATATAATTGCCATAATATATATACTAAAAATAAAGTATTTATTAGTTTCAGACATTAAAGTTGTAAATTTTAATAATAGAATAAAGAAAAATAGTTTTGGTATTAATAATTGATACCATAATATTTTTTTTTCTAAATCACTATAAACTCTTATTAACCAAAATAAAAAAGGTCCACTACCTAATTTAAATAAAAAAACTAAAATAATAGAATAAATTAATAAATTAATATTCGCAAAAGAAATATCCCCTAATAAATATTTTATTTCTCCCATATTTAAAGTTCCAGATATTTTATATAATTGAGAAAAAGAATATAATAATAATGCACTAGAAAGAGAAGAAATTATAAAATAAAAGATAGATATTTTACGTAAAACTAAAGTTTCTTTAACTAGAATTAAAAAATATATAGAAAAACTATATAATTCTAAACCTAAATATAAAAATATCAAATCATTACTCAACCCTAAAATAATTAAACCTAATAACCCTAATCCTAAAATTAATTCATATTCTACTTTATTTTGTTTCATAGTTTCTTGAGAAATTATAGAAAAGTTAGGGAGATTAAAAATTAATATAAAGATAAAAGTTATAAAAATAAAGATTTTAATAAGATTTATATTGCAATGTAAACTTCCTAGTCTTTCTGAAACATTTGGAATATTTAATATTATTCCTTCTTTTAGGATATTATATACATTAATTAATCCAATTAGTAGGATAGTTAATGCTATTTTATGAAGATCTCTATATAACATCAAAAATAAAAATAATAACCCTCTATTTTATATGGGAATCACTGAGGTTCGAACTCAGATTTTCAATATCACAAATTGAAGTTTTAACCTTTTAAACTATGATTTTTTTTGATAAGAGGGAAAAAGATAAACTATAAACCGACTCTTATAAAGGTCGATTTTAAAATTAAAAATGAGAATCGCATTTAGTTATCATTTAGTAACAAATAGCCCTTGGCCTTTAACTGCAGCATTTTCAATTTTTAGTTTATTAATAGGAAATATCTTAAGTTTTCAAAATAAAATAGGTGGTTTTGAATTAATAATATTATCTACTTTAAGTTTAATATATAGTAGTACTTTATGGTTAAAAGATATAATAATAGAAGGAACATATAAAGGAGAACATACTGAAAAAGTACAACAAGGATTAAATTTAGGGTTTATTTTATTTGTAGTTTCAGAAGTATGTGTATTTGTAGGTTTATTTTTTGCTTATTTTTATAATGCGTTAGTCCCAGCAATAGAAGTTGGAGGATTATGGCCACCTATCGGTATAACAACATTAGATTATAAAGCAGTACCATTATTAAATACATTAATCTTATTAACTAGTGGATTTTCTATAACTGCATGTCATAATTATATTATTAATAAAAATTATTCTAAATCTTTTTTTTATCTTTTAATCACAATCTTATTAGGTTTAATATTTATGTATTTTCAATATTTTGAATATTTTCATTCTTTTTTCACTATTAGTGATAGTGTTTTTGGTTCTTCTTTTTTTATTCTTACTGGTTGCCATGGTATGCATATAATAGTAGGTACTACTTTCTTATTTTTTACTTTACTTAGATTAGCTTTTTCTCATTTCTCTAATCATCATCATTTACAATTTTCTGCTGCTGCCATCTATTGGCATTTCTTAGATGCTGTTTGGTTAATATTATATTTTGTATTATATTGTTGGAGTGCTTAATTTAAAAAACTGAAAACTTAGATATTATAATGGTTATTATTCTGGATTGCAAATCCATGAGATGAGAGTTCAATTCTCTCTCTAAGCTATTATTATTATTTTTTGGGTGACAAGAATCGAACTTGCATACTTAACTTGGAAGGTTACAATTTTACCATTAAATTACACCCTTAAGAAATTCTTCATATTAAATTAATTTAATAAAAGAAAAAAAAGTATATTTATTACAAAATCTAGTTAATATTTTAGATATTACATTCATATTTATATTAGAAGAATCAAAAGTAGAATTTTTAGGAATAAATTCAATACAGGTAGTTCCTTGAGTTAAATAAAGAACATTAGTTTTAATTTTACCTTTACCTTTACCCATACGCACTAATATTCCTTTATTAGTTAATATTTTATTAGGAAACATAGTATTTTTGATTTTAAAATATTTAAGAAGTTTACCCTCAGTAAGACCTTTAGGTGTTAAAAGATCTAATTTTATACTTTTTAATTGTTCTTCTGTTATTCTATGATTTTTTTT
>MTSL01000030.1:0-21598 GCA_002794465.1 Paramicrosporidium saccamoebae | reverse complement strand
AAATTCTCAAAAAGACCTGCCCGCCACTCTTCTCAGACGACCGCATTATCAACTGCCATGGGAACGCGCTGTGGTAGACTGATCAGCAGGTCGCTTACCCAGGACGAAAAGCCAAAGCCCGCCAACCATGCATTCTCACCTCTGATCTCTCCCTTCCTGTCCACTCTAAAAAACGTCACCCCAGCTGTCGCATCGTGGGCCGATTCGCGCTTGAAAAATCTTTGTACTGTGCACGGATCGCCATCACACGACAGCAGAACCCAACATATAATAAAACCACTGCTAAACAGCATCCACGACCCAAGTCATGCGGAAACCCATTCACTGCTAATCCTAGAATAGTATGGATACACACCTCACTGTCCTCAAATATCCACGATTCTTCGTCCACTCAACTGCGTGGCACAGTTTACCCAGCAGCAACTATATTTGTTTCCTTTACTATTTATTGGCTGTCCACGCTTAGAGACTATCTATAGACTGTGTGAAAAGTAGTGGACACTTTTTCCGCATCCAATCCAAGGCATCCCTTTTACGTAAAGAACCCTCGCCTATCTCCATCCACTCAAAAATCCCCCGATTACACACAAGCAACGGATCAATCTCGTATATTGCTGCCAAGATTTCCGTTCTGCGATAAATCGCAGCGTGCATCGCAACTTTAGGAGTTATAGACTGTCCTTTGTCACGTAACCACTGGAAAAGTTTCAGGTGGCCCAAGCTGGCAGCATGCGACATTACCGTTGGTTCAATCTTTGTTTCATCTCCAGATCTGAATGCAATCCATTCAAGAACTTTTAGCCGCGCCTCTTCAGAAATATCTTCATCCCACAGACGCAATGCATTCTCCATGCTCGGCAGGACATTTTCGAGGGGGTTCTCCAATATCCATTCCATGGCCTCTTGTTGACCGTGCATGGCGGCATAAAGAATGCATCCTAGTGCACTAATCTTATCATCTTCATTAAAGGGGACTATTTTGGTGGGCTCAACCCCAAATATCCAGACAAGAACCGAGTGTTGGCCCGTCTTACAGGCCATTTCCACAGCGTCAGAGCTCGGAGTAGTCTCTGACTTTGTGAAAGCCCATTCAAGGACATTTAAATGCCCAGCGCGAGCTGCAAAATCTGCTATATTTTCCCATGGAAACTCATCAACAGAGTCTTCAAGTAGAGCTTGCAATCCATCAAGATTCCCTTCGGCTGCTAGGAAGCTTGGGATCCAGGAAGCGGGTATAGCGATCTCCGTCTGGTCCCGGATATATTTAACACATTCGAACGAAAATTGACCGAGTTCGGCCGACTGCATCACGCTATTCCAGTCAACCTGAAGTCTAAACTCGGAAACAATCCATTTAACGACTTCAAGGTGGCCTCCTTCAACAGCAGCACCCACCCATGGCTCCTCCAGAGATTGTACTCTTCCCGTATTATACAACCATTTCAGAATGCCGAGGCTGCCCGTGTAAAAGGCTTCTTCTACTATTTTCCGGTCAAACTCGGGGTTTGCATTCATTCGACACATTTCTTCCAATAACGGTAGACAACTATGCTCAACCAGCCAATTTATGCCTTTGTAAGGAATCTTCAATAAACTGTCCTCCAGGCAACACCTTGGGATCTGATAATAGCCGGCATGGAAGAGATACTTGAGCGTCGCGAAAGATTTTACCGTGTGGGGAGCAATGTGCCTAACGTCTAAATTCAAATATGGGATAGTGGCAATGATATGGTCAATGATACGTCTTGGCCCATATTTGGCCACCAGGTCGGCATTATATGCAATTTCATCGACCATGCCTGGATGAAAGCGGCCGAAAATTTTAATTGCATCAAACTTGACGATATACTTACGTACCTTGTCCTCGGAAAGCTTATTAATAAACGGTACACTACGCATCTCGCCATAATGTTCAGCATTGTCCTCTTTTAGTACCATTTTCCAGTATTCATCCCACTCAAATTGGTGGCAATCCCAAACAGTCTTATTAAAGGCAAGAGTCCCATAGATCTTGATCCAAAACCAGTGTTCCTGCGCCTTATTCTTCCAAATCGGAAAATACACAAGACATCTCAAGACTTCATAGCATCGAGTGTCGAGTGCCTGCTGCACTGCCTTTTTGGCATTTTCAAGAGCGGGACAGTCGGCCATCATGACTGCAGAGTCATAATAATGCTTTTTAATGAGGTCGATATCATTGCCTGCGCGTGCACGGCTCTCCCTTAGCATGCCTTCGAGTGCAGTGAGACTCAAGTTGCGTCCCGTCTCTATTAGTTGGCTGACATCTGCAGTAGCATGTGTCTCATTCAGTATAGCAGCATTGCTAATCGACGTAGTAAGAGCCAGGTTGTCCATACTTGCAGCCAATGTATCAACCAATGTATCAACCAATGTAGCAACACTCAAACGCGTCTCATTCAGTATAGCAGCATCGCTAATCGACGTAGTAAGGGCCAGGTCGTCCATATCTGCAACCAATGTATCAACCAATGTGGCAGCCAATGTAGAAACACTCAAATTCCTACCAACTCCGCTTGGCAGCTGTGGCTCGGCGCCATTCTCGATAGACTCATTAAATCTGGTCACTCCAGAGCCAGTGCCTCGGCTTAAATGTAGCAAGAATAGAGTCGTCACACTGGAGAGCTTAATCATACGGCCAGGCTACTCTCTTCAGTTGGTAAATTACATCTTGATGGGTCTATTCATTGTGATTGGACAGCGTAATTAACCCCATTCAGATGGTCGAGAATCTAATACAACCACTCCCATTAAAAGTGTCGATGGAAAGAATACGCGACAATTGCACCCGTGTTTTACCAACGTGAATTTAGAAACACATCCTTATACACGATCCAGCGAGGCATAGATTCGACCATACACGGGACTAATAAAGGAGCCGATTCCTCGGATTGGAGAGCGCCTCTTGACTACACTATTAGAGACTGACTCAATTCGATCTATACTGGCATAAACAAGCACCAGCAAGCCCAATGCGCCCCAAAACACGCGCCCTGTGATCGATTCAGACTTTACTAGCCGAAACAGACTAACAAGCACGAGCAACACAAGGACAAACAACACCAGCCCATTTCGGAGCGCCTCTAGCTGGCTCCACCCATTCTGTAGTTGGTAGATGACATTTGCCTTCATGTTCTCAAAGGACGATGACTCGTCAGCAGTCTGCACGGCACAAATCAAATCATCATCTGGCTCATGTCGAACATAAAACTCTTTTTCAAACCACACGGAATTCCCAGACTCTTCTTGTTTACCCCCAATAGCAATGTCTTGCTCCAGTATTCGCCACATCTGATCATATAAATAAGACCAATCTCAGTAGTTATGATACGACTAGTCCCAGCAATTATGACAAGACCAATTTCAGCAATGATGACAAGACCAATCTCAACAATTACGACAAACCTCGGCAATTACGACAAATCTCAGCAATTACGAAATCAACAATTAGTTTTCGTTTCATTGTCGGCCATGGAGGCTGGGTCGCCTGAGAGCGGATTTACAGTGTTGTCGGCGTCTCGGTCAGGAGACTTGATAAGTCGAAAGGCTGGCCTATTGCGACTCTTCAAGTCGGACCTGTTTGATTCTAGTATGGCCATTTCGTACTTGTGGAAATACAATCAAAAGGAAGTGGGGATCCAACACTACGTTTGCGAGCGACTCCGGTCCATGACTGCGGCCGAACTCGAATTCTTCCTCCCACAAATATGGTACCATCTTGACTGTCTTTACCTTGTAGTCATTTAGCAGTCTGCAACAGTGACGAGTCGCCCTCCCAGGAACACTTACTGTTGGCCATATGCCAGCGTTCCCTACATGCAGCCATTTTTGTATGTCCATACCCAATCTAAGGTCATAGGCGCTGTGGTATTTTGAAAACTATCTGACCGACTTTCGCATTACATTTGTCAACAATGCCAATATTTATCTTCGCGCTGTGCGGCTGTTAAGCGACCTACAGAAGATTGTCTTTCGCGAGTACATTCCCAACATTGGCCAGCTTGGCCGAAGTCTGTCTCTTGATGATGACGAGGCTCCTGATTCCATCGTCTCGCGCATAAAGGCCGAATTGGCTGCTACGAATCTGCCGGGAATTGCCGTTTCCATGATCGGGGCCGGCAGCGCCTTGGCCGGCGTAAGTGTTCCCATTTTCGCCGACCTGACGCGGCCAATGATCTTGACAGAAGCACGGCGAATGTCGATTGGCCGACAAAAGACAAAACGGACTCCGATCAAACATTACGAATGTTTCCCGGGAAAAACACCCTTTAGCAGCACCGTCCCATCGGTAGAAGAACTGCATAGTGGCAGTGCCTTTTCATTTCGAGACTATGTGCTAAAGGCGGCAAAGCAGATGCAGGTAAATGCTCCAAAATTCATGATGCTCTCTGCCGCAGGAAGTGCAGGGGACATTGCAAAAGTCTCGGGAAATATCCCCCCGCCTGTCCCACTTTATTACTATGCCGAGATGCAATTTGTCATGAGTTTGATTGACGTTTCGATGCGACTTGTGTCGGTTCCTCGCGATGGACGACTAAAGGCATTGAACGCTGAACTTGCTTTGATTAATCACAACCTGCCTGCGCTTCTTTGTCTACCACTCTGGTGTGATGGGCCGCCGCATCATAGAATTCTTAGAATAAGTCCGTCCGATGCGGTAGTTTTGAATTCTGCCGAACGAGTGCCGTTCCTGGTACTAATCGAAGTGTTGCAAAATGACTGTTCTGATGAAGACTTTCAAGACATGATCAACACATCTCTGGATACTTTTAAAAACCCCAAGACCTCTCAGACCATTTCAAGCCGCGACGTCAGTACATCTGAATTGGGGAAAGATTTGAAAGAAGAGGAACGTGACGATGAGTGTAACGGTGGATGCAAGGATGAATTACAAAATGACAAGGGATTGGCAAATGGACAGATTACTTTAGAGGATGCTTATGCGTTTCCTTCGCTTGAGAATGCCTCTCTTTCTGCTGATGACTTTTCGGATCGTATGAGGACGGCTGCAATTATGCTCGCCCAGTTGACGAGACAGGCATCTCAGCCAACATGCTCTTCTCAGACTCTGACCGACATTGCCTCTATCAAAGACCGGATTATTAGGGAAATGGAGGCTCTTGAAAGGAACCGCCTTCTTGATGCCATCCAACAAAACAATGACATTAATGGCCAAGATGCGCCGCTATTCTTGGATGATGGACCGGTCTTTGACCGCGATGATCCGTCAGCTGCAGTGTTCCAAGAAGGATGGGAGGAAAAAGTGGCCCGTATCCAGGCATCATCTCCCTTTGGCGCGCTGGAAGGATGGAGGCTATTATCAGTCATTGTCAAGTCGGGCGCTGACATGAGACAGGAACAGCTTGCATGTCAGCTCATTTCGGAAATGACCAATGTGTGGCGCAAAGCTGGCCTGCCCTTATGGACGTATTGCTATCGAGTGTTGGTGACAGCCTCGAGTGGGGGACTTGTGGAAACTGTGCCCAACGCCATCTCTCTGCACTCTATCAAAAAGACGGCCTACCTCAAGCACAACTCGTCTCCCAATTTTATATTTTCTCTCCGCGATCACTTCATCAAGACTTTTGGAAGCCCTGACAGCGAGCCGTTCCAGAGAGCACGAGACTGCTTTACCGAAAGTCTGGCTGCCTACTCCATTGTAACTTACTTGCTGCAAGTCAAGGACCGTCACGATGGGAATATCCTGATGGATGATCATGGACATTTGGTCCACATTGATTTTGGGTTCATGCTGTCCAATTCCCCCGGCTATGTCGGCTTTGAATCGGCGCCCTTTAAACTCTCGCCCGAATACATTGAGCTCTTGGGCGGGCTTCACTCTCCAGAATTCATAAAATTCAAGAATCTCATGTTTCAGGGATTCCTAGAGCTCCGGAAACATGTCGATCGCATCATGGTGTTGATTGAAATTATGCAGAAAGAGTCGCGACTGCCGTGCTTTTATTCTGGAGAAAGTGCTGTTGCCCACTTGAGACAGAGATTTCATTTAACCTTGACTGATGCTCAATTACGACAAGTTGTTGACCGTCTGATCATTAGTAGTGCCTACAATATTTTTACCAAGCTGTATGATACATTCCAGTATTATTCCAATGGTATTCTTTAGTCCTGTGAATTTGTAAATAAACCTAATCGTGCTTATCGATTCTATGGAGCCGTTTTTATTCACCCATCCAGGACCCAGGATCCAGGATCCAGGGATTATCATGTCAAGACCCGAGGCTCAAGGTCCTCCCGAACATGTAATTTGGTAGTCATTTTCGCTTATCACATAGTATTACGATGAGCAAGAGTCTAGAAAATATACTCAAAACTCTCGAATAATCAAAATTCAACGCGAAATGGCCGAGAGAGCGCTTGAACTGCTCGCCCTTCCCCAGGATGGTACTCCTAGGCTACTCTTGGATTTGGGTTGCGGTTCTGGTCTCAGTGGCGACACTATTGCTGCTGCTGGACACTATTGGGTTGGTATGGACATTAGTAGGCCCATGTTAAGTACTGTCTTGAAAGCCGTTCTAAGACTTTTAGATGTTGCGCAAGAACGCCTCCGTAGTCAGGTGGTCGAGAGCGACGAGTCGGAAATGGAGGTGGACAGTTCACAAAGCGAATATGACAGCGAAGAGTCGGACGGCGAGGAGCAGGAAGAAGGCGATCCTCGCTGCTGTATCGATCTATTCCACCACGACATGGGAGAGGGTACGTGTGTTCGTCCCGGAACGTTTGACGGCTGCATCAGCATTTCCGCTTTGCAGTGGTTATGCCACTCTAACAAGTCTTGCGAGAACCCAAAGTCGCGGCTAAACCGTCTATTTTCTACACTTTTCGGCAGTCTCTCCCGAGGGGCTCGAGCAGTCTTTCAGTTTTACCCAGAGACAAGCTCGCAGGTCGATCTGATTCTTGGATGCGCCATGAAAGCAGGTTTTACTGGTGGGCTGGTTGTGGATTTCCCAAACAGCACCAAAGCCAAGAAATACTATCTCTGTCTCATGACCGGCCCCTCCGCTCAGCTTCCTCAGGGCCTGGAAGAACAGAGTGACGATCATCAAGTTTCTATTGACAAGCGTTCCCGGAAGCGCCAACGAGAATCTAAACGTCGTGTCCATGACAAGTCATGGGTCTTGGATAAAAAGAGTCTTGCGAGAAAACGGGGCGAGGAAGTCAAAAGCGACAGCAAATACACAGCCCGAAAACGTAGAATCAAATTTTAGACTTTGTGAAATAAACACAAGAGATGGTGTAAAGATCCTGACTGCGAGGTCAAGATATGATATAGGGGATTGAATAGTTGACTATTTGAAACCAGTGGGATCTGTATCCTTACGATGACAAAGTCCGCGACATTATCCTCACTACGCGACAAACAAGTTCTCTTTTATGATCCTTTGTTCTCCTTCATGACCCATTTTGTTGATTTATTCCCTCACAACTACTCACTGTTTACCAATAATTCGTTTACTCTTTTGGACGTCGTTTACTCATGGACATGAGTACTGAAACGCCAGAGAATTCGCCGTCCTCAGAATTTTGGAAGTATGACCCGCCAGCGGTACCTGCTAGGTAAGCCTCTTACGCTGATAGTTGAATGAAAGGCCAGTGTCAGATGAACCGGCAAAATCTGATTCGGCGTCAGTGGTCGATAGTCCACGGGAGCAGCGTTTCGAGTCGCTTCTTAGCTCTCCAACAATCTCTATCGACTCCCTCCGAGGTTTGTCGTGGAAGGGGATCCCGCCTCAGTACCGACCTAAAGTGTGGAAAATTCTGATTGGGTATTTACCAAATGTGCTGGATAGGCACGCAGGAACAATTGAGAGGAAACATGCAGAGTATAGGGAAATTGTAGAGCAGCATTTCGGGCCCGATGCGAGGAGAGACGAGGCCATTATGCATCAAATTGCGATTGACGTACCACGAACAGCTCCCAATCTGGCACTCTTCCGAAATGCCATCGTTAGAGAGGCCTTGGCTAGAATTCTTTATTGCTGGTCCATTAGACGGCCCGCTAGCGGCTATGTTCAGGGGATTAATGATCTCGTCACTCCCTTTTATGACGTTTTCCTGTCCGAGTACATTTCTGCCATCGGCAGTCCCTCTACAACAGTGTCCCTCCCAGAGAATGCCCTCTTTAAAGTCGAGGCCGATTCATTCTGGTGTCTCTCCAAGCTGCTGGACAGCATCCAAGACAATTACACTTTCAATCAGACGGGCATTTCTAGACAGATTTCGAGGATGAAGGACATTCTCACTCGAACCGACCCCAAACTATTGATCCATCTGGACAAGCAAGAAGTCTCTCTTTTGCAATTCGCATTTCGATGGGTAAATTGTCTGCTGATGAGAGAGTTTCCCCTTCACATGATTATCCGGATGTGGGACACTTATCTTTCCGAGGATGAAAATGGCTTTTCAGAATTTCACACATACGTCTGTGCCGCATTCCTGTCTAAATGGTCGAGCGAGTTGCAAAAGCTAGAGTTCCAAGATATCATTCTATTTTTACAAAATCCGCCCACTGACACCTGGAGTCTCACTGATCTGGAGGTGCTGCTTTCGGAAGCGTTCGTGTGGAAGTCGCTATTCCACGGATCATCTGGCCATTTCCAAAAAACATAAAGTAGATCTTGTAATCATTCTAGTAGAAAATGTAATCTCCATTATAGTCCAGAAACTTGATGGCCAGCGACTTTCCTTGAGAAGTGGGCTGCGAAAATGCGACTTGACGGGGATCCACGGTACAATCCGTGGTGCATTGCACTGAATACTGGTGGTTGCACTTTCGAATAGCTCTAAGCAGCCTCAAGGCGACACCCTTCCTTCGCAAGGTCGGACTGACCCAGATCCTCGAAACTCCGACAGAAACGGAACAATTTTGCTTCTCACCATTTACCCGTGTCGCATTTGATAATCTCTCAGTGGTCATCATTCCCGACACTTTGTTATTGCAAACGAATAAATAGACTCGGAGGGCTTGAACGTCTTCAATCGATTGCTCAACGGCCTCCATCAGGATATTCACGCGGTCTATCAATTCTTTGCAATGACTTGATCCCAACACTACGGCTATAACATCTCCGTTAGAATGTTCGTCCTTCCAAATAGATTTTTCCATAAGCTAACCTCGTTAATACTAATATAATCGCAGCACCTTTTCAGCATTAAAGCAAGACATTAGGCGACCATGTTCAATGTCATGCCTCTTGACATCGCTAGCAAAAGAGCGATCATACTTCATTCCACAATCCATACAGCTGGTAATAAACAAGTCTTGCTGTCCCAAGTCCAAAAATGTCTGTTGTAAGCTTGAACTTTTAGATTTGTGATCCACGGCAGGCTTTCTTTTAACAACCTTCTCAGCTCCGGGTTCACGGAAAAAATAGTCAGTAATCTTGGTCCTCTTTACTGGCGTCACTTTGGCTAATAATGTGTCATCCACAGTACACACGTCGGGTCGCTCGATTGCAGTCTTGCGGGAATAAGTCTTCATCCTCCCCTTTCCCGCCCTGGACTGCCAATGATCCCAGAGACTCTCGCTACCCTCCTCTTGGCATTCCTCGCCATCGTGTTCGCCGGACCGCCCGGCTCAAAGCAGTCTATTCTGTCAATAAGTGATGCTACCAGCGCCGAGTTGCAGTCTGGCTTTTACGATTCCGAATGGATGCTCATGTTGTACATTTAAAGTCTTGTGCTAATGCGTAGTCATGCCGACTGGTGCGGCGCATGCAGGGCCACCAAGCCGCATTTCTACAAGTTTGCCGAATGGGCAAAGACGCACAGACCCAGCCTGCGAGCAGCTGGAATAAATTATGCAGATAGCACTGTGCTAATGTCCCGGTTTGGAATATCCCAGTTGCCGACTATCCTCTACGTCACCAATGGGGAGGTTAGAGATGTTTCAGGGATGCGCGACCAGTTGGAGAATGTATTTGAAGAAGATGCATGGAAAACTCTTCCCGTGGGATCAAAATGGTTTGGTCCATTCTCGACTTTTGGAAATGGTATTGCTCTAGTCGCTCGGTTTGGCCTGCTCCTAGTCGTATGCAATCTAGAGATGCTAACTTGTAGTCGCTCTTTGTAAAACTGCAGGCATTATCCAAAATCCAACTGGTCATTGTCTTCTTTGCGCTGGTGCTTTCCGCCGTCTTGTTCTTTTTGATGCTCTCCATGATCGAAAATTACGCCATTTCTCGATCAAACAAGAAAACCAAGGCCGAGAAAAAAGAATAAATCAATCATGTTATTGCCAGACATGCTCGCGGTGCTTCTCCTAGCCCTCTTGGGCTTAGTGTACTCGGAAAACGACAATATTGTTTCGTTCAACGATGCCATGATTGCCGAAGCCAAGTCTCAAATTTCCACAGGCGAATGGATGCTCCTGTTCCATGCTGACTGGTGCGGTCCTTGCCAGGACGCCAAGCCGCACTTTTACAAGTTTGCCTCGTGGGCAAAAGATAGCCGCCCCGATCTGCATATTGCCAGTATTAGTCACGACGGAGGGGGACAGCTATTTGGAGATTTCGGAGTCAAGTACCTACCGACCATCCTGTTTGTAAAGGATGGACAGGTGAGGAATTTGTCGGATAGGCGGGAAACTTTAAAGGACATGTTTACGAATGATGAGTGGAAAAATGTCATGCCCACCGCTGAAATGCCTAGTGAAAATAAATCCGAGACGGGTAAACGTATTGGAAATCTTTCAGCACTGAAATCGCTGTCGAGCACCCAAAAGACCTTAGCCCTTGCTGCCCTAATAGGATTCTTCCTGCTCGTGTCCATCATCCGTTCCCGTGCCACAAAGGCAAAGATTTTTAAAACAAAGTAACCGCACAGATGAATTGAAAGTGTAGGGCTTGTAATAAATATTATTGTGTTATACTGTCACGTAATGGAGATAATACCACGGACTCTGTCGATCGAAAAGAGAGCTTGCTTACTGCCAACCTTGAAATCGTAAGGATATAGATCCCATTGTTCTCAACTGTTCAACTAATCAATCTCCTACATCACAATACGATCCATGAACGTGCTCTCCCACACTAAACCTCTTGGATTTCTGATCCATAGAGATGGTACTCTTGAAAGAGTTGTACCGAGTTTAATTCGTAGACTACCCTACTATCACACTATCATACTATCACACCATCGCACTATCACATTCTACTACCCTCTGCTACCCACTACCACCCATCACCCTGGTCTGCCTCACTCTCCCTCATCTTACCGTAAACGTCTTATCCATCGATTGTCATAGTGTAGAGCATGCAGGGCCACGACACTGGAGTTCCCACTTTTAAGCTTGTCCTTGTTGGAGACGGTGGTACGGGAAAAACTACTTTCGTAAAGCGCCATCTTTCTGGTGAGTTTGAGAAAAAGTACATTGCCACTGTGGGAGTGGAAGTGCACCCGTTGCTCTTCCACACCAATTGTGGCCCCATCAAATTTGACGTCTGGGATACTGCTGGCCAAGAAAAGTTTGGCGGTCTCCGTGACGGATATTACATTAACGGCCAATGCGGTATTATCATGTTCGACGTCACTTCGCGCATTACCTACAAAAATGTTCCCAACTGGCACCGCGACCTCGTGCGTGTCTGTGACAACATTCCCATTGTCCTCTGTGGTAACAAGGTGGACATTAAGGAGCGCAAGGTGAAGCCAAAGTCGATCACCTTCCACCGCAAAAAGAACCTCCAGTACTACGACATTTCTGCCAAGAGCAACTATAACTTTGAGAAGCCCTTCGTTTGGCTCGCCCGCAAGCTGACTGGCAATCCGAATTTGGACCTGGTCGCCGCCCCAGCCTTGGCGCCGCCAGAGGTTACCGTTGATCCGTCGTTGATGGATGCCTACAAGCAGGAAATGGAGATGGCCGCCCAGCAGCCCCTCCCTGAAGAAGATGATGAGTTGTAATTCCGAAACTAGTAAACATGTCATGTAGTTGTTAAAGCGTGGTAATGTAGTGAAAGCGCGGTAATACTATGAAAGCGCGATAATGTTGTGAAAGCGCGGTAATGCTGTAAAAGCGCGGTGATACTGTAAAAGTGTGGTAATGTTGTAAAAGCAAGACAATACCTATCCACTGCCCATCAGTGGTAATCTTAATCGGGCATGTTGAAAGCAATCAATCATAGGCAAATGGGTATTATTTGATAAAAGTAATCTCACTGGGAATATAAGACTAAAGTATAATGCAGAGACATTTATATCAAGGTACTATAACACCACAACATCTCAGGGCCCAAGACCCAGGGTGTCCGATGAAACTGGTCGTAGCCGTTGGTTCTTATGAGCGCATCTTGTATGGAATAGATGTCGAACTTTCCAAAGAGGGAAAGGTAAGCTCCACAAAGGAAAGTTTCGCCATTCCGGCTCACACGGGATATCTAAAGACCGTCTCTAGTTGTCCCCGCTTTCTTGTTTCTGGAGCCACCGACGAAACCATCAGGTATGGCCATTTTACCAACTTGACTAATGTCGCAGAATATTTGATTTGAAAAAACGCAAAGATATCGGCTCCCTTTCGCAGCATCAAGGGACCATCAACAGCCTGGTCTTTACCGGAACCACCCATCTACTTAGCGGTAGCGAAGATGGACGTATCGGGCTTTTCCGTACCAAGGACTGGGAATGTCTGCATGTCCTTCGTCACAAAAAGCCAGTAACAGCTATCGCTGTTCATCCCTCTGGCAAAGTTGCCCTTTCCGTTGGCAAGGAAAAGAGCATCAAGCTGTGGAACTTGATGACTGGTAAGCAGGCCCATTCATCCCTCCTCTCTCACGAACCGCTGCAAATCCAATTCTCAGAGTCTGGAAAGTATTATGCTGTTCTTTCAGATTTTAACTTGGTCATCTATGAAACGGAGACTACCAAAAAGATTCTGGACTTTAAATCCAAAACGCGACTCGCATGTATGGCTGTGCTGCGTGATGAGCTGGTATTTATTGCGGGAGAAGGATCCTTGATCCAAATGGTAGAGATTTCCCTACCCGACCCACCCGCTGAATCTACGTCCAAGGTCACCATCTTGGAGACTGAACAGTCACCGCGCGTCAAAGGACTGAGTATAGTTAGCGGAGCCTTTGGAGATGTTCTCGTATCGGCAAGCTCCTCGGGTTTGATAAAAGGATGGTCGCTACCAGATCAACAAGAAATCTTCTCACACCCCTCCAATGTTAGGATCATCTGTCTCACTGCAACAATTCAGGAATAAAGCATTATTTATAGATTAGATTCGGGTCACTGTGCCAAGGAAGCTGGGGCGGCAATAGATATCCTTCGCTGTCTCTCCTAGGTCTCACTTTGAGACTTGGATCACTGTGCAGCACTAACGGCTCATCATCCATTGAGGAACACGAAGAGTCGGAGCAATACTCTTCAGGCGGCCACTCATAGTCCATCCGTCCATCAAAAGTGGTAAATTCAAAACCATCCCCGAGTCCCTGCAGCTGCCAGCTCGATGGGAGCGGGAACGGCCATGCCCATACCCGCTTTCCTAGTGCAAGCTCTACATTCTTTCTTACTCCAAGATCAAATGGAAATTCAGCCTACACCGTCAACCCAACCATCTCCAATACCTGCTCGTGTCCATTACGGAGCGACGAGTACTTTTCGTGGGAAACTTCGAGTCTCTCAATGGTTGTGCAATTTTCCATTATGTTCTTGATCGTCGTGATCAGCAAAATGCCAAGCAGAATCAGCACTGCAAACAACAGGATCCCATTAAATATCAGAACAAGTCCCTCGGACAGCGATATCGGCATGATCGGAACCTATGCATCAGTGTATCAAATTTCCATACATAGAACCGCTGCCATTCTGGAACGGCTTGCGACGGCAACCATATCATTTGCACCAGACGATAACCAATGCCGCATTCAGTCAACAAGGCAGCCAACCAAGTATACGCCGTATAGCGGAGGAAATGTCCATGGTTCCAGAAGCCGATGCAGTTGGCCACCCACGGACAGTGATGGTCCATCTTCAGAATGCAAGAGCCACAGCCATGTGAACAGTGGTGCGCACGAGGAGGCTTAATCATATCACACTTTTTGCACAGACGGAGATGTTTGCGGCGTTCCGAAGAGTCCTAAATGATCAATGCGGTTGAAGTATTACTTTTAGAATCACAGTTCTGTATTCGCGAGACACCTCTCCGGGACTGGTAAGAGCGACGGCGAAGAAGGACCAGAAGCTCATGACAAGGAGCAAGTTGATGGTGCCCAAATATACAACCCATCCCAACTTGTACTTCCGCCACGTCATCTCCGCCCATGGAATGAAAATGTAAATATGCGAACTAGCCCAGACATATACCAACAACAAGACAGCAACAGTGCTGATAGCAATGTCCCAGTTAATGGTCTGCTTCCTCACTGCCATGCGCAGCAAAAATGTGGGCCACTCCGAGAATCGAACTCGGGACCTCTCGCACCCTAAGCGAGAATTATACCACTAAACCAAGTGGCCAACAAGGGCGACTGCGAGAATCGAACTCGCGACCTCTCGCACCCAAAGCGAGAATTCTACCACTAAACTAAGTCGCCGCTGAATACAGGGAATATAGAAAATATCCGTGCATTCATCTATTAAGCGTATACAAGTGAAGTGTCTGTGTAATGTGCCATTGGAACATATAACTAGGATAATAAATCAGCCACAGAAACGAGCCAGGCGCCAATTGAGGGATCACATTTGCCGCTAGCTAAACGCAAACGCGAATACACATGCAACCGAGCATTACTACTACATCGGCGACCCTGGAGTCGCAAATGGATCCTCTGCTCACGTTGAGAAAATGTCTCAAGACTGAAGGTTCCGTGACTTTACATGACCATTCTGGCACCCAGGTGGGAGAGCTACCCCAATGCGTCTATTTAAAGCTTGGTGGCTACATATTTCCTCGTGACGCACCAACCAACTTTCGGTCCAAGCGTGGAGCTGGAGACTTTTATCCCCTCGACGCCGTATGGTTCATGTTGGAGCGCCGAGAGGGCAGTTATAGCGAATATATGCAGGAGGCCCGACGAAACGGCGTCGGCGTGGTCAGCTTGGTTGATCGGAAGGACCTCGTAGCGTATTTGGAAGAGGAGCAGAGGCCAGAGGATTGTCAATTTGTCGACCTGACTGCGCCATTGCCCGCGCCTAGAAGATCGTTCGGAGATGATGAGGCCGGAGAGGAGGTGTGGGAGGAGCCTGTCACTGCCGTTCTGACCACGGCTCAAACTGTCTCTACCAGCAGAGTGAAGAGTAGACCGGCAAAGGCTAGGGACAGCGGTCTACTCTCAGTGCACAAGGATTTTAGTAATGTTCTTGAAATTGCCATTGAAATGCAAAAAAGTCTGACAGAAGCTGCTGCAGTCCCTTTGACAAATGCCAGGCAACCAGTGTCTCTAATCGACCAAATCACAAGTGCAAACAGGCCTGCTCAGAAGCCTGTCCAAGTGCCCGTATCATCTAGGGAGGCCCTGATTCCAATAATTGTGGTCCCGGCGACCCCTACTGCGCTCCTAACCATGTATAATGTCAGACAGTTTCTAGAGGGAGGACACTTTGTATCTCAAGCAGACGCCAAGGCCGAAGGGCGGCCAAAGGAGAATTCTCTATTCTTTGAGCACAAAATTGGTGGTCGCAAGATTAGGATTCAGGTAGTCGACAACCCTACGAGGCTCTCGTCAGCTGACTGGGACCGGGTTGCCGCCGTGTTTGTGCAGGGAAACACGTGGCAATTCAAAGGATGGAAGTGGGACACGCCAGTAGATTTGTTCCAGCACGTAAAGGGATTCGTGTTAGATTTTGATGAAAAGGGACAAGATCCAAAGATTTCAGGCTGGAATGTCACCCGGCTGACAATCAATCGATCCAGACGGCATCTTGATTCAAACGTAATTTTCCAGTTTTGGTCCAAATTTGAGGACCATCTAAAGAGCCGTCGGATGTTATAACAATATGCTGTGCGGGGGCTAGAGATTCGAATAAAGAGTCTATTAGTGGGTGAGAGCGGAATTTTTTATTAAAAGCGCCTGTTAAACAATATCTGCGTATCGCTGGTGAATCCGACTCGGTGGTTCCACAGTTCAGTTTGGTTATATCAAGAATGACCACCTTAAAGGAGCTACATGTTTTAATAAATTTAATTCGCTCAGCAACAAGCCGGATTGTAGGACGATTACCAGCCATAAACGGAATTGGTTGCGAACGCTAATAGGCACCATATCGGTCCCTCTCACCAATTCGGATTTACATATAAATCAGTGCGTTTTATTGACAATATGACAAAATGATAGTCTTTACATCTTCTTGTAGCGAGCCTGTAAATTCTGGCTCTATTTGCAAATCTGGATGCACACCAAATCGCACAAAAATCATGTGCGCAAGGAACGTGGCCCCAGTTGTGGCAGACATGGATCGGTACTCTTCCTCCCGAATGACACCCTGCAAGGTAGCCCGTTCAGGCGCTTGGCAAATGTTCAAATGAGGACGCTGCTTCTTAAGTGTCTCGGTGAGCACAATTGCGCCCCGAGAGTCAATCGGGATTTCTGGATTCCGTGTCACACTGGCTGGTGCTGGTATGTATCGAAGGAGAGCCAGGAAGCTTGCCAGAGGTAAATCAGGGTTATTTAGTAGCTCTTCCCCGTGTGTCCGTAGAAAGCGCATAGCCCCGTTATGATCCACTTGCATTGCAAAATCCAACAAGTTGAAATGTCCTTGCATCAGTGCAGTGGCTAGGTCTCCAATGGAATTAACTATGGCTCGTTTTAAACGATCATCGGCAAGCCAAAGGTTTGGTGAGTGCTTTAACAAGCCAGAAATAATTACATCACTCAGTACTTTCAAGTTATTCGGAACCTTGTTGGATTTGATAGCTTGCAAAGCAATCATAACCTCATTTCTCGGTCTCACGAGCTCATTTTTGGCCGCATTTAATGTTTTAGAGTCTAGTCCATCCCAGATTGCCAATGCTTCAATGGAGGCCTCCAAAGGAAATTTGTTGATTGCCTTGATCATTTTTTCAGTCCTTTTTGCAGGTGAGACAGGGAGACTGCTAAGATATTGAAAGACTAATTCAGTGGGCACCTTGCCATTAACCAAAAGGGCCTCATAGTTCTTCAGCTCCTGTGGCGGTATCCGAGGTAGTGCGTGTCTCATGATTGTGCGCAGTGCAATAGATCGCCTCATTGAATCTGCCGTCCTTAGTAGCTCCTGGAGACACCATTCTGAGATGGGTGTATTATGGAGACTACCGAGGAGGACATTCAACGCATGGATATCGTCACGAGCAATGTCAGTGAGCATCTCTTTGCAGACATGGGATGTCACAAAAGAAGGAAAGTAAGCTGGCTTTGTATCTTTTTCTTGCACAACAATATGAGATTCCTTTGCACCACGTTTAGACGATTTTTGCGCAGTAGGTTTAGTTGATTTCTGCGTAGTGGATTTCTGTGAAGAACGTTTAGTCGACTTTTGCACAGCACGCTTAGACGATTCCTGCTCAGAGTCGCTGGAGAACAAAATATCCGAAGAACTCGACAAAGTATCAGCTGAAGAACTCGACGAAACATCTGATGAAGAACTCGACAAAGTGTCTGCTGAAGAGCCCGACGAAGTGTCTGGTGAAGAACTCAACGAAGTGTCTTCTGAAGAACTCGACGAAGTGTCTTCTGAAGAGCCCGACGAAGCATCTGACGCAGAGCTCGACAAAGTATCCGACGAAGAACTCGATAAGGCTTCTGATGAAGAGCTCGATGAAGTGCTTGATGAAGTATCTGTATCGCTAGATTCAGATGAGGACGTTGAATAAGAGTCTATTATATCGGCCGACCGTCTTTTTGTTGCATTTTTCTGAACGTTGCTCACTTTTTCTGAGGATTCACCAGACTCTGATGTAGACTCACTAGTATCACTAGATTCAGATGTGGTCTCCTTCAAATTTGTTGGCACTTTAGTAGTACGCCTTTCTGTATGCCGATGAACATTTTTTTGTGCCAAAGTGTCTGTTCCGTCCGAATCCGAGTCATCGGTGCTATCAACGTTAGAACTATTAGTAGAATCATTTGATGAGCTTTCTGAACTCTCTGGAGTTTCTAAAATCTTTGCCTTGTTCGCAGCCTTTCTTTCCAGCCGTGAAAGTAATTTCATCAGCCCTTTTTGGCCTGATGCTCCACCACCAGCCTTTTTCTTGCACACACACAGTGTCCCGTCCGGCCCAACGCTGGCAACAATGTCATCTCCGTCATCGGTAATTGGCAAGCCGGTAATAATGGGCCGTTTTGGGCGACGCGCTGGAAAGCGTCGTTCTCCCAGAGCACCAAGTAATATGAATGCTAGCAAAGGGACAACCCGCATGATACTCCCGAGAGCGCATCGGGTGTTAATATCAATTGGCCGGCATTGGCCAATCAGCCCGAGGCATGTAAACAATCATTATATTATATGCATTATGTACGTGGCCATTTGCGTTTTCTTCTTGTGGTATTTTCAAAGATTCTCTTGTTTTGGTCTGATCTATTGAGCGAGCTAATCTCGTGTGAATCTGACCTCTTGGGCGCTTTCGGTCCTCTGTGAGCATTTGATTCACTGGATATTTTTGATCTCTTATGAGCCTCTGGTTCCCTGGGAATTTTCAGTCGCCTAGATCCACCAAATCCCTTGGACGTTTTCAGTCGCCTAGGTCCATCCGATTCCCTGGACACTTTCGACCTCCTAAGCATACCCTTCAGTGACCCGCGGACTGTCCCACTTTCGCTCGTTAAAGGTCTCTCCACTGCTTTCCGTGGTCTTTGCCGCTCTACAGGTTTCGCCTCTAATACCAGCTCCTCCTGCGTCTCCTTGATGTTTTCTAAATCTCGTTGGATACTCCTCAAGATTTCAATCGGCATGTTCAAACTACCCGGCTCACCGATTGGCTCTGACGCTCCCTCATCCCATTCTGATTCCATTTCCGATTCATCAAATAGACCTTCATCCGACTCTGTGGTCGAGTCATCGCTGTCACTGCTGTTGTCACTAAGACTACTACTCTCCGTCTTTAAATAGTCTAAATCTTCAGAGTCACTATCAGTGGCTGGTAAATCAGCCTCGTCATTGATTAACATTTTGCTTAGCACTCTCCTCCTGCTTCCATGAGTGCACTGAATAAATAATAATGAAAGCACAAATAACACCGAGATGGCTTGGTCCCGCATGCTGGGCAGGTTTGGATTAGCCGGCCGCTTATGGGGCCCCACGAGCCAATCATCAAGGAGCATAGATAAACAATAGATTTTATTATCTGGCACATTATAATACACTGTCGTGATAAACAGTTTACAAATTAAACTGCACCCAATGGCTGGGACTGTTGAGACTGTGATGGTTGAGCCTGGGATTGCTGAGACTGTGACGGTTGGGTCTGCGATTGCTGGGTTTGGGATTGCTGGGTTTGGAATTGCTGGGTCTGAGACGACTGGGCCTGCGACTGTTGGGATGCAATTGCCTCCGGGACAGGGATCGAAGTGAGCAGGTCGGTAGACAAAAAGTAATTATTCACGGCCGTCTCAATCTTTTCCTTTACCAGTCTCCTCACATATGGCCCCAGCAAATAGTACATCCAATCGTGTCCCGAACCATGCACATTGAGATCAAAGTTGTCCAACACGCATCGAGTCTTGTAGACTTGCAGACCCGCCTTTACTGTCTTTTCCGTCTCGTTTACGCCGACAATCGGCTGCATCCACAGCTTGACCCGCATGCCGTCTTCAAAGATCCGGAAATCGGCCAGTCCCGTGTCGTTTAGTGGAGGAATCCCCGATTTGGCAATGGCGAACCGGATATTTTGGGCCTCGGCATGGATTCGGCTCATTTCAAAGGCAATCTTGTTGGTTGTCGGACGACTGGGATCTTCGGGAATGTCAGTTGTCAAGGCAAGTTTTAGATGGTGGGGAGTTAACTCGCCCACGTTAATGACAATGCCGGTGGCAAAAAATTCCAGACCGGGCTCGCGAACCTCAATATCAGGAATCTTGATATAACGCAAGTTTTTAAGAATGGCAGGCACGACAATCTGCAGATCCATTAGCAACTCGGGCTTGAATGTTGGATTTCCCTCTTTGTCAAAGAACAGGTCCGATGTCAAAGCCGAAATATCATCTGTCAATTTCCGGGCCAAGGGGTCCCTCTTCATCCGGTCCAGGTAATATCGTAGTTGACACACAAAGTGCTCAATCGACGGTCGATACTTGTCCATTAACTTTACACGACTTTCCTGCATCAGCACCTCCCCCTCGCTTTTCATCGAGTTCTGGACAAAATCTTTGTCCTGGAAACAACGGCTGAAGAAATCCCCAATTCGAGTAAGCATATCCGTGGCTTCATCATCATTGCCAAGCTGGTTTACAACATCATAAAAGGTCTCGATAGCGTCGTCAATCTTGGTGTTGGCAAGATTCTCCAACAGCTGCTTAAAGTCGCGCAAAAAGATACCAATGTTCTCGCGCATCTCTCCGAGCACATGTTTTTCGGTCGGATTCATGGCTTCGATTCGTTCCTCAAGGCTACTCATTTGATATGAGGGAATATTAGTAACCACTGACAGAAGCAGATTCATTGTCTCTTGATATTCCTTGTTGTCTTGAATTCCAGTAATCAGCTCCACAAAGCGATCAAATAATCTCCGTTTGGCATCGGCGTCCAATCCCTCATACTCTCTGCTCAGAGTCTCTGATGGTGCATCCGTTTCCTCGGGCTCTTTGCTCACCGCCTCTGCGTATGAACCCCCTTCCTCTTTTGTACGGTCACTAGGTCCACGGAATAACTGCTGTAAAATGTTGACCGTCTCACTCAGCAACTCGCGGAATTTGACCGAAGTGACCAGCAATTTCGTCAGATTGTAAAGCCGTTCCGACAACCGTTCTTCGCGCAGAATTTGTGCCGTCAATGAGAGCCGTTCCTTGGGCTCACTGAACAGCTTCTGAGCGGCATTCTTCCCCACATCGCTGCTCTGAAGTCGCACCAATTCAGAAACACGCAGGGACATTTTCTGCAGCAAATCATCTCGATTCTTGGTCTCGATCATGCGTCCCGAGTCTTTCAAGGATTCATCAAGATTACGAGCCACTGCCTGTCCGGTGGGGCTGAGTTTTTCAGTGGGAATAATGTCACTCGACTTTGTGCGAATCTCCTCAAGTATCTCGGTGATGATTGGATTAGTGGGGACCTCTTGGGAACCCGCAACGAGTTCACGGAGACCGGCTATATCGACAGGATGTTGAGGATCCATGCCGAGCCAAACCCGAGGGTCCTCTTATAGACGACCAGTTAAAGTTATGCAACCTCCTTATGGACGGCTGATTAAAGTTATAAAACCTCCTTATGGACGGCTGATTAAAGTTATAAAACCTCCTTACAGATTCTAATTAGAGTTACAGTACGACCTCCTTATAGATTCTGATTAAAGTTACAGCCCAACCCCCCTATAAACAATTAGTTAAAGTTATAGCACAATCTCCCTATAAACAATCAGTTAAATTTATAGCGCAACCTGCTTATACACTTATGCACAACCTACTTGTACGCTTATATCTATCCTCCA
>MTSL01000173.1:0-12505 GCA_002794465.1 Paramicrosporidium saccamoebae | reverse complement strand
CCATTGCTGATACGGGAGTTGAATTTGAACATCCCAACATTAAGAACAACTATATTGGACTCAAGAAAGATGGAAGCTATGACCACAACAAGGCGTGGTGGGATGGGGTTCGAGAACTGTTTGCCGCTGATGGCCGTGCCAAATGCGGTTTTGCGTCCGATGCGCCTTGTGACGACCAAGGACATGGTACACACGTGGCCAGCATTGCTGTTGGAGCCGATGGTTATGGAGTGGCGCCTGAAGCACGTTGGATGGCGTGTCGCAATATGGATCGTGGAGTTGGCTCGCCCGAAACTTATTTGAGTTGTCTCAACTTTTTCCTTGCTCCCCACGATCTTGACGGCAAGAATGCCGACCCCAAATTGCGTCCACATGTTGTGGGTAACTCTTATGGCTGTCCTGACCCGGAGGGTTGTAGCAAAAGAGCCATGACGGCTGCTGTAGAGGCGCTTCGTGCAGCCGGAGTGTTCATGTCTGTGAGTGCGGGTAATGAGGGACCCGATTGTAGCACTATTGCTGATCCGCCGGCTTTGGAAAAGTCGGTGATTACCGTCGGAGCTACTGATAGTGACGACACATTGGCTCCCTTTTCATCTCGTGGGCCCTGTGTCATTGGGACAGAGAAATATTGCAAGCCGGATCTCACTGCTCCGGGCGTTAACGTAATGGCTGCCTACCCGGGCAATGGGTTCCGGTCTCTCTCTGGTACATCGATGGCCAGTCCTCATGTGGGTGGAGCAACGGCACTCATCATTTCAATGTGCCCTAGTCTGTCCGGCAACGTAGATAAGATCCAATCCTTGCTAGAGATGACTGCTGTAAAGTTACTCCCTCCAGTAGATGCTGCACCATTGTGTGGCGGGAACTCGCCGACCTCTGTACCTAATAATTACTTTGGACACGGACGAATCGATGTGCTAGCTGCGGTGCGTGAATGTCGGAAAATGGAACTATAAATTGACATGCTCCTTGAATACTCAAAAATAAACGTGTAGTCGGTTGATTCCTGCAAAGTTGGAAGCAGAGATTCTGCTAAAATGTATCCGCTATGATTGGATTATCAATCATACTGAGGACGGCGGCCTATAAACGCACCATGTAATTTAGTAAAAACTTTCCCCCTACCGCTTATTAACCGACCCTTTATCCTAAATCCATGGGATGCGCATAAAAAAGTGCATTTTATTTGATTGAATTGGTGGGGTTACCTTGCTCTCTTTCTTTTATATAAGCCGGGATATGATTGGCTGAGAATAGACTCTAGATGCTTCCTATAAGCAGGCGACTGGTGCTCTCGGGCAGCGTATTTTCTCGCTCCTCCACCGCCTTGCCGTGTTTGACATTGCGCACATACCACCAGAAGGTACTAAATGTGTGCATACTAACGCTAGGTTCTCGAACACTATGAACGCCCTCGAAATGTGGGCTCTCTAGATAAAAACGACCCCACTGTCGGCACGGGTCTTGTGGGCGCGCCGGCTTGCGGCGACGTCATGAAGCTGCAAATCAAAGTCAGTCCCGCCGGTATCATTGAGGATGTGCGGTTCAAGACGTTTGGATGCGGGTCGGCAATTGCCTCGTCGAGTCTGGCGACGGAGTGGATCAAAGGACGGTCGTTGGACGAAGCAACCGCTATCAGGAATACGGATATCGCCCAAGAACTCTGTCTGCCGCCCGTCAAGCTGCACTGCTCCATGCTGGCCGAGGATGCGATCAAGTCGGCCGTGAAGGATTTCCGTAACAAGCAGGCCAAGTAGTAAATTATTGTTAAAGATGTTGTTTAGAATTAGCATCGTCTGGTATATGTATTGTAGTCGTATAGTTAGGCATGAGAGAGTTTATCCATTTTCGGCCGTTGGCGTGAGAGTTTGTTCATGTCCCAATACACGACAGTATTACTAGATAAAAGTCTTTATTCGGAGCTCTACAATAGAGTTGGAATAGTCACCAGCCCTGGAGGGATGGTCTAAACTAATGTTGAATTTCCCTGTAGTTCCAAATGGGGACTGGATCCGTCCAGTGGAAATATACGATCCGTCTTGGGCCAGAATATGGCATTCCATACCCAGGAATCGCTGCAGCCCGGCCGACGTTGGGCAAAGGCCATATCCAATAAGACGACGGTCATCAACCACACGTTGAACCATGCCACGTTTGTATTTCCACCGAAATATCTTCGGCTCACCCATGCCGGTTACATGTCCGTAGAGGGCTAATCTGCAGCTCTTCGCTTTGGGATCGTCATCAAGCTTGGACACCAAGACGGCCGATCCAGGAGGCGCGATGACCCGCATCGTCAATTGAACCAGCACTTTCACATCAGAACTACAATCTTCTATGGTATTTATAAATTCCCCCTCTTCACCCGAAGCTCTGTAGAATGTCAGTGTGCCGGTCGTAGTCTGGTGCAAGACGGAAACATGTAGTTTGACCCCTGAAATTAGAGGGTGCTTGTAATATTTGATCGGTCTGGCAGTCATTACGAACGAGTCAATTGGTCTCTGATGCCCGGGGATGGAGAGAAGAGTTCTTTCAATTCCATCCACAGAGACAAGCCCAGTAACTCCCAATCCGACACGATCTCCCTGCATGGCAGAATTCATGGAGCGCTTGTAGCTTTGGATCGTTTTGATTTTACAAGTTGTTTGAAGGCTACAGATTTCCAATTTGTCTCCGATTGAGATAGTTCCTTGTAGAACCGTACCGGTCATTACGGGGCCGTGTCCTTTTACGGTGAAACAATGATCAACAGCTACAAGTGCAGTGCCGCTTGGATCCCGAAGCGGCGAGCCTGGAACAAGCCGATCCAAGGCCACAAGGAACTGTTCCTTTGTATCCTCAATGTAGGGCGACACTGGGATAACCTGAACCTCTTTGAATTTTGTCGCTGCCAAGACTTTCCCAATCTTCGTCTTCAGCTCCTCGATCTTTTTGCTCCGGTCTGGCTCTGTGAATAAATCCATCTTGGTTAACGCAACTAGCAGTCTCTCGGTAGTACATTCTGCCAGTACTAGGCACTCTGCTGTCTGTGTTTGAATGCCCTCTGGTCCCACCACCAGAACAACCGCATCGATGATTGCCGAGGCGCATAGCACAGTGCGGAGGAGTGTTGCATGGCCAGGACAATCGACGAGGGTGAATTGACGGGAGGAGATGGAGAGGGAAGAAAAGCCGAGGTCAAGAGTTATGCCGCGGGATTGACTTTGCGGACTCTTGTCGAAGCAGGCCGTTGAAGCATGAGTGCTCAACAACCGGGCTAGCGTGGTCTTTCCAGCATCAACGTGTCCCAAAAGTCCGATATTTATATTTTCTGGCACTGCATGTGTGGGCATTTATGAACAAGACATCCCGGCCCATCAGGGCTGTTTCCATGGACAAGTTTATTATTGGGTGGGCGGCTTGCTGAATGCAAAATCAACATTCAAAATTCCATCCATAAACGACGACCCATTGAGTGCCTCTAGCGCCTCCTTGGCCTGAGCATATTCGAGATACTCCACCAAGGCATATCCCTTTACATACCCCGTCCTGTGATCCAAATCCATCTTTAATTCCCTCACTGTCCCATAGTCTGCAAACCGGTCGTATAAGTCTTCCTCAGTGACCTCCTCGTGTAGCCCGGTGACAAAGAGCACCCAGCCCTCAATAGAGCGTAATGCACGACCTGAGGATTCGTAAAGTGTGTCGAAATGGGTGACTGCGGAGAGACCGGAAGAGTCGGCAGCCGAGGAGAATCCACGTCCCTTTCGTTTTGTCACGGCTGACCTTAGCCGTGTTGTCGACGGTTCCTCTGTTGGTTGTGAATCCATGACGTCATCGGCATCCACAGTAATCTCATAGCGTTCCTGCTCCATAGCGACCCCTGCAATGAGGTCTGGGGATAAAGACTGAAGGATTTGGAACCATGGGAGTTTTTTAATAGATACCAATGATCCGTAGGAGTTTTGTAATAAATACCAATGATCCGTGGGAGCTTTGTAATAGATACCAATGATCCGTGGGAGTTTGGTAACAGATATCAATGATCCACGGGAGCTTTGTAATGGATACCAGTGGGCATGATCATTAGACATGTAAAGGTTCTAGATTAAGGGGCTGTATATATGTTATCTAGGCGTTTATAATTACTGAGGGACCTGTTTTGTGGCATTACAACAACTAGTGTGCAAGAATCTTCTATCGTACGCGCCAAATGAGAGCTTCTTTTATTTACTTTCGTCCATAGTTTAGAGGAAAGATCCCAACATCTGATTGTGATGGCCAATGGGGGAGTTATTCATCATTAAAATTAGCAAGTTGGTTTACCACTCATCAAAACCCTTGATTTCCGATTCATAATTTAGCTTTCATGATATAACTGTGACGTAGAAGACTGATTAGCATGTCTTTTGGAAATAGATCCCTAGTTTGCAGAAGGGATAATCAGAAAAATCGATGAAAGATAATGAAACCTATATCTTACCATTTGAGGATCATTACTAGGCAACTTGGGAGATTAAAAATGGGCGGGTTCTCTTCCCGCTTGACAAAGTCCGTGGTATTATCCCCACTACGCGACATAACCATCCCATTATTCTTATTGAAGGAAATGCACGATATTGCGACCAATGGAAGACTCACAGCCTACACAAACAATGATTGGCCAACGGCGAACATTGTTTAGACCAGCAGGACTAAACAATGCTCTCTGGACCAATCAGCATCCAAAGACTATTGCCCATAACCTGAGCGACAACGCATTCCCACACAATGGCGGATAATGATGCACTAAGTTCATTAAAGTCGCGCTTGCAAAAGTCAGGACTGGATGATCCCAACACTGTCCCCCGTCGCAGCCGGGCGAGCAGAACGCCAATAGATAGAGCCCCGGAAACCTTTATGGGTGCCACAGTAGGGGCGAAATCGGCGACAGATGGGGAGGAGGTTTCCCGTAAAAGTGACGTCCCACCTTCCTCGATCAACCTTGCCGATGAGGAGGACGAAGTGATCAGTGGAGGACGAAAGCCGCGGCGAAAGCGTGCTGCCCGTGCTCGTGCCACCGGCGCCGATATGGATCCAACAATGCTGTCTCAGATGATGGGTGCGATGGGTGGTATTCCCGGAGTTGCTCCCAACCCTCCCCCAATTAGCGAGGAGACGGAAGAGAAGCCGGCGGCTGCAGTTCCTCCCCAAGAAACGACGCCCGTGGCTATGCCTGTTGATTCCACCCCTGAGCCCGAGACCAAGTCTCCTGCACTCCTATCTCAATCTTCTGGACCCGTGTCAAAGTCTCCTGAGCCCGCGCCCAAGTCTCCCGAAGCTGTGTCCAAGATTCCTGATGCCGTGTTAAAGACTCCTGATGCCGTGTCCAAGACTCCTGATGCTGCTGCAGACTCATCATCTCCTGATAAAATTTCAAAGCCTCCATCACCCGCGCCTATACCTACACCGGCGGTTGTGGATGATGCTGCGCTGGAATTGCTGCAGGCCGAGGCTTCTACACTAAAGGAGAAACTTGAAGAGGCCACTGAGAGGGCAGATAATTATGATGCCCTTTGTCGAAAACTCGTCTCTGACCAGGATCCCGATGTTAGGGCCATGGCCGAGTACATTGGTGGTCTTTTGGGAAAAGAGGAGGATCTAGAGGAGCTTCAAGAGGAGCATGAGACTGTCAAAAAGGAATTGGAAAGTGTCAAGAAGGAGCTAGAGGAGCAAAAGACTGCTTATTCTGAACTCCTTGCCACTGCCAACACTGGCGAAAGGGATCCTGCGACTTTGGAGGAGGAACGCGGAGAAATTGCCAAACTTCAGGACACTCTGATCAGTCGTGATGAGGAAATTGACAATCTCAAAACAAAACTACGGGAGGCCAACGAGACTGCAGAGTCGCGGATCGCCGCTGCCGCTGTCGGAGTATCACTACCGGAGGGAGTGACAATGCCGGCGCCCGGCGAAGAGGACGAGATTATTGCCATGGCGGAGCGGGAACTGCAACTCATGGAGGATTTGATTAAAGAACAAGAGACATACATAAACGATTTGGAAAAGGAACTCGGAACAGCAGAAAAGGCTGCTTCACCTGCCGCAGTTGAGGAGACCAAATGCAAGGATGAGGCCGAAGCTGAGAGGGGAGTTGAGAAAAAAGTCGAGGCTTTACCAAAATAAGTCGTAAGAATAAACCATTTGCATAGATTCTGTCATGACTATGATTTATAAACTGCTAAACTACAACAACATCTTCATCGGCTATCAACAATCGTGCCATTTTTGTTGGCGGCTGAGTAATATCTTCATCTATGTCGTCGTTCACCTCCTTGCTCAGATCGTCGTTTGTATCCTTACCTATGTCCTCGGCCATATGCTTTCGCTTACGATTTTGTCGTTCGGAGGTAAATGAAAATTGGACCTTGTCAGATTTGTCAATAACGACAAGTAATGGCACATTGGCGTCCCAGAAATCAACCCTGATGAACCGGGAATCTCCACAGTCAAGTTCGCTCAGAAGCCTTTCTGCATTGTCGGCAAAATCTTCGTCATATAGCATACGCGTGCCTTCTAGTACAGTGCACTCTCTTTTGGCAATATTTACACCACGAATGCTATTATATGCGTCGGTTATAGAATCCAAGAACAGGCCCAGGGTCGTCTTGGTGGGGTCCAAAGACGCAATCGCCCGATCCACTTGACAAGTGGCGCAATCTTGGTTTGGAGGCAGGTAACGCTCGCATGCAAACAAAGTCCCTCTACGGACACCGTACGTCAAAAAGGCGGTCACGCATCTGGCCTTTTCTCTGTTTAAAATGTTTAAAGCTTGCAACACAATCATTCCGGCGACAATTGCGTTAGTTGTTGCAATCGCCGGGATGATATTTCCAGCCATCGATTTGAGTGAAAAGTGGCTAGCCAAGGGGATTCCAAATATATGCGCACGAATGTTGGCTGCAGCTGCGACAAAGCTCATAACATCCTCATCATCCTTGTCAAAGTAGATTTCGGTGAAACTGTTGTTGGCGAATGCACGTTTACACAGGATTTCAATGCTCGATCTGAACACTGCAATCCAAGATGAAAGGGTCCAGATTTGATGATCATCCGCTTGGCGCATATCAAATTCTTCAACTGAATCAAAATCAATACTAAGCGGAGTGGGAGGGTCCCGATTCTCCCATAGCTCTGTCAAGGATACGAGCGAGGTAATATCATCGAAAAAGACTTTGCTAAATACTTTCCTACTGTAGAGGACACTGTTGGCATGTCCCATATCACGGATGGCCACAAATGCCTCAGTTTCCCTTTTTAGAGATTCCAACAACGCCTCATCCTCTGGCAAAGCATCTTCGGTCGGTGGACCCAACAAATTCGTCATTAAATATTCCTTTGCCCAAACTATACAATGGACAAGCGAAGAGGGTGTGGTCCGGATGGTACAAACCGGAAAGGTTTTGGGCTTCTCTTTCGGGGTACAATCAAAGCACTCGCTATCGCAAGGCAAGATGACACTGCACTGGCCAAGATAGCCTGAAGTGCCGCTCTCTACCAACGGCACACTGGCACTCAGACACATATTATTCACATAGCGACGTGCATCGAGGTTATCCAGTGCATTCAGCACAACATCAAAGGTACGGAAGAATGAAAAGGGGAACTGGGTAGTGTCCTTTATGTTGGCCCAATATGGCGTAATGTTGGCATCAGGAACCATGGATTTTACAGCTTCAGCGGCTACTTTGGCCTTGGCTTGGCCGATATGCTGCCGACGGAAGAGAAACTGTCGGTTCAAGTTGCTCAGTTCAATAACATCCAAATCAACCTAAACATTTCAAAAATTAATACACACCCCTACCACGTGTATGTTACGAAATCCGCCCAACACGAGGTTTTTTAACAACTCGCACCCAATACCACCTGCACCAACCACCAGCACTTTGGCAGTTTCGGGTGTGACGCCGCTGTCCAAACCCATCATAAAAGAATAAACGAATTTTTCGTTTCACATGTCCAAGGCATTAATTGAGACGGCCGTGTTATTAGATGGTCGGGATTAATTTTGTCATAATTTTGTAGAGCTGGATGTCGACCTGTACAGAAGCAGGAGTTTATGGCGTCCCAGCGGAGCGCGGGGGGTCTTTGGCGGACAGGTGGTAGGCCAGAGTCTGATGGCCGCCACTCGCACGGTTCCTGAGCAATTCACAGTCCACTCCCTGCATTCATACTTTTTGCTTCCCGGAAACCCCGACCATCCCATCCTTTACCGCGTGAATCGTGTCCGAGATGGTACATGAAATGTTTGCTAGGTGATTTGCAGGTAAGGCCTATTGCACAAGAACAGTGCATGCGATCCAAAAGGGCAGAAATATATTCGTCTGCGAAGTCTCCTTCCACACTCCCGAGCAATCTTCGCTCGACCATCAATACAAAATGCCATCCACACCATCTCCAGAGTCCTTTCCCACCCGCGAGGAGCTCGTACAAGGCATTCTGGCGGATCCACAGGTCACTCCGGACATTGGAAACGCCATTAGATTCCACATATTTGAGCCATTTGATTTGGAGATTCGGTTTACCGAGCCCATTGATGTGCAGACAATCAAAGAGGCACAGCCAGCGTCACCAAGACAGTCCTTTTGGATTCGTGTTGGACACGTCCTTCCCGACGATACAGGTCTACATCAAGTATGTCTCTCTTTTGCGCTAAGGTTAGTGTATTGCAGCATATGCCACAGATCATCTGTTGTTGAGCACTTCTCTTAGGCCATCGGGACTGCACATGTGGAATCCCAGAGTAACCTTTATGGCCACACTGGACCATTGTATCTGGTTCCATGCCCCATTCCGTGTCGATGAATGGCTCTTGTATGAAATGGAGTCTCCGCGCGCCAGTTCCGGCCGTGGCTTCTCCCTAGGTCGACTCTATACTAAGGATGGCGTCCTCGTTCTTAGCTGCGCCCAAGAAGGCGTTGTTCGCGTTAGAGACCAACCACAGAGTAAAGATCAGTCGCGCAGTAATGGTCCATCACAAAGTAAGGATCAACCACAAAGTAATGGCCAATTGCAAGGCAAAAACCGCCTGCAGAGTAAATTGTAGCCCATAAACAAGAATCCCAAAAAGGCAAATGACAAACGACATTAACGGTACTTCCTAATAAGGAAATTATTGGTGTTTGTAAATTGAGCGCCGACAGCAGTCTAAAAGGGGCAATCTGGATGGTGGAGGTGGTGCAGATTGTCCATGATGATGAACAATCGCCGTCCAAGTGGTCGGAAAGCTGCAGTGATGGAGGAGGATGGAACGTGTGTCCCTGCGGATCTGTTTCTGGACGCGGACCGGATGTCCAAGGAGATGCACCGCGTGCGCCCAACAAAGGTGCACACAATCCTCCCAAAGCCAGATGATCGCAAACGGACACTAAGTACGAGCAGCAGTTCAGTGCCGATGGCAACAATGGAAGAGGAATGCTTTAAGCGAGACGCCTTTCATCCACAGTACACGGGATGTCGCTACGACGTGGCCAAGCCGCCTTACAGCTATGCCTCGCTAATTGCTCAGGCCTTATTGGCCACAAACAGTAAGCGGTTGACATTGAATCAAATCTACTCCTGGATCATGGACAAATATCCTTATTACCGCAGCGAAAACAGTGGCTGGCAGAACTCGATCCGTCACAATCTCAGTCTAAACAGTTGTTTTGTGAAACTGCAGAAATCCGACAAGGACACGGGAAAGGGTTCCTATTGGACGGTCAACGAGGAGGAACTGGCTGCCTTCAAGGACGGCGCCTTTAAACGACGCAAGCTCGGCTCCAGTTCAAGTAGTTCTGGCCGACGTCGTCGACGCAAAGAACGTCTAATGGAGTCCATTTCTGTGGAGCCGATTGCTCCAAGCATCTGCGATTGGCCCGCCGATCCAGAGCCGCCCTCGGAGGAGTATCCGTTGTTCCAATGGAACGCATACCAGATGCCACGGGTCAACGATCCTGCGGTCAATGGGGCAGTGAATTCATTGCACGTGGAGCAAGTGTTCAGGGCATCAAGTCCAAGCAACCAAATGAGCGTTTCAATGACAAACATGGCAAATATGACCATGTCCATTGATTTCATCTGTCCAGAGATGAGCACATCAGGAATGCTAATGAATACGTTTGAACTGCAGCGAAGTGCGGCCGAAGTGCGTACGGATTATACCGATCCCATGGAGCTACTGCATCGGGCTTAGGTAGTTTTGTAGATTACTTTCAATAGAACCAGTGTTGGTATTTGAGTTGTGTTATCATTTCTGCGTTTTGGTTGCGCTGTCATCGTTGTGTACTAGTGGTGTCGATTTGTAGAATATTTAGTTGTTTATTCACGAATGGCATAAAGATTATTTAGCAAACGCGAGGAATAGTAACAAGTACTCAACGGGCGTGAGGAATGGCAACAAATATCGTGCGTCCTCTAACCATAGTGTCAGTCAATTCAGACATGGCACGGTTCCTCTCCTCCACACTCTTAAATGTAACCAATGCAACTTCATTACGGGGAGACCGGAAATTAATCGACTCAATGTCGTATTTGCTCAAACATTCCTCATCCAGCTCAGCGCCGCTAATGTCACGAGGAAGATTTTTGAGGATGCAAGAAAGGTCGGGATTAGATGATCCACGACGATCCATATAAAACGACGAAGACTCTTCAGGACGACTGGTGGCGGAGGGGAGTGCAGAGAATAGGGGATCAACCGATGAAGTCAAGTTTTCCCCAGAGGGGTTCGTTGAGGAAGCTGGGCTGGAGGAGCCATTGACGGGCAAATCAGGTGCTAGCTTGGATGAATCACCAGCAGGCACATCAGACATTGACTTTGGGGAATTATTGACGAGAACATCCGAGGTCGACTTTGAAGAGTCACTAGCTAGAGCATCAGAGACGGACTTTGAGGACCCTCCGACAAATATGTCCGATGTTGACTTGCAGGTATTACTAAAAGGTGCATCGGAGGCTAACTTGGAGGAACTACCAGCAAGTGTATTCGAGGCTAACTTGAGCGAACCACCAGCAAACACATTGAGCGTATCCCGAACGTGCCCACTTTCAATCGATATTTTTTCCTTGGATAGACACAACTTGGCCTCTCCGTATTGAATCGAACACATATTGATATGGGTGCATCGGTGCAAAATTTCTTCAGTAATATACGACTTTTCAATGCACGAGATGAACTTTTGGCAGCTTTTGCGTTGAACATTGGTAAACTTTTCATTGCAGGCAAAGTAGATCTGGTCCCACATGGATTTAATATCCTCCTTCGTTGGCTTCATAAAGGCATTCAATGTCTGTACTGTATGTATCGCGCGATCATTAAAGATGGAGCAGATGGTGGTGTCTCCAGTACTAACACTATACTCGGCTCTAATTGCAGTAGCAACGAAATGGGCAAGCGGCTCCTTACTGGGATTGACTTGGCTGATAAACACACGCACCTCGTTGAGGTCCTCATACTTTTCGGCCAGATCTAAAAGTTCTCCCAATTGGACCAAAGTGGCCCACATTTTACCATCTCCTCCAGAGACAGAATCATTACCCAGACCGACGTCAAAGAGCTTCGGGTAGCTGAAAGATCCGCCTAAACCAAATAGACGAAGCGTGGTTGATCCACTAGAAATGGCAAACGAATTGCGATGGTCCAAAATGTACAGGTTCGGTACATGATACACACCCCTCTTTAATTTTTCAATCACGGCAAAGTCTTCATATTGTCCCCATACAACGTACACGGGAACATCCAAGCGTTTAACTCCACTGACGAAATCCGGAAACTCTGACAGCAAGCCTTGTGTGGTAACCAAGCTTTTTACCTCCTCGTCAGAAAGGGAATTGGCCTTTTCTTGGCCAATTTCTCTGCTTGCAACAAATCTCAGATTGTTTGCATCTATGCGGCTTGGACTCTCGTCATCTGACAATTAGTGACTATGCAATCTGTAAAGTACCGTAGAATCCAAAGTTTCCAGTGTGGATAATAGCACGAGCGCCCCATCTCTTGGCCAAATCATTTAAAAGTGATAATTTCCCATCAATGCCTGAAGTAACAATGACCTTTTGAATTTGGCCTTGCAGTTCGCATCGCAAAGCGGTCGGAGCCTGGGCAGTCAAGTTTTTGTGAGAACTTTTTGTTGCAAGAACTGGGGCAGGATGACTTGTAGACTGTCTCAGCTTATCTAGTTGACTGTCGCTTCCATTCATTTTGATTTCACTGGTTGGGGCCTCAAGGTCAGTACTAGAAATTGTGGCCGCAGAAGACTCAACGCATTGAGTGGCTTGGGTAACTGGCTCCACCGGCTTTTGTTCAGGTAGACGAGTCTCGATTTGCAATTGCTCCACACGGGCCACTGTCTCTGTCACAACGACATCCTTATCAGTTGTATCGCGATTGGAGTTGCCGGAATGCTGTCTCCTTTGCCCGAGATAGGTAGACTTTGTAATAGAGGCATCCAGTCTCACGTCGTCGTTGATCGTTCTTGTTGCTTGTTCCTTTGTGGCGGCTGGCGATGCC
>MTSL01000028.1:0-15121 GCA_002794465.1 Paramicrosporidium saccamoebae | reverse complement strand
TTTAAACTTTAAAATCTAAAATTTAGATTACTTAAAAGCGAGTGCAAGGCTGAATTTAGTACAATGCTGTCGGCTGTAATTCGCCGCTGGTCTCATGTTGGGAGACAACCGATTACAGTTGAACCAAGCGTGGCAATACAGATTATACCGCAAAAAGGAACCGGTCAAATTGCTTTTGGGAAAACTGCTGTATCCAACATGGTTCGTGTCACAGGGCCTTTGGGAAGCCTTGACTTTCCCATTCATCGTGGCCTAAAGGTTTCCTTAGAAGCGGGCGTGATTCCCGATGAGAGTGTATTAAAAGTTGCAGTGGACGATACGGAATTTTCTAAAATGTCCAAGTATTGCAAAAAGTTTGTAAAAGCAATGTGGGGCACCACAACTTCAACTCTGCGCCAGTACGTTGAGGGAGTAAAAGAGGTAAGCGAGGCCACTGTATATCTTATTCACAACGATTAGGGCTACCAGGTCCCACTTCGCTTAGTCGGTGTTGGATACAAAGCTTCAGTTGAAAAGAATTCGGTGAGTCTTAAAGTCGGATACACACATCCAGTGTTATTGCCCATCCCAGATGGTGTTACAGCGGCGACTCCGATTTCCACTAGAATTATCTTGTCCGGAACTAATTATCACAAAGTTACTCAGTTTGCCGCAAAGATCAGGTCATACAGAAAACCAGAACCGTATAATGGAAAGGGGATATTCGTTGGAGGTGAAACAATTACGTTGAAGGAAGGGAAGAAAAAATAAATCTTTTAGAGCTGTGTAATGCTTGCCGCGGTTTCAGCCGGTATATTGGGTGCCGTTGGATCAATATTGGCCAAGCTTCTCAGCTACCAAGAACTTGTGCTGTTTGGAACTGAAACTATTAGTCTTTCTGGGAATCTAACGCGCATCTCACTTTTTACTGGAGTGTTACTAGCAAATCTCTGCATGTGGTACGCATTCACGCTGGCTCTTGCTACTGCGTCATCGGCAACAATTGCTGGCAGCATCAGTTTGGCAAGCAACTTTCTGACAACAGTAATGTTTTGGGTTTAGCTAACATTACTTTCAGGCGTGCGCTGGTAGCTTGATATTTTCGGAGCATCTGAAATTGTCCTGGTTCGTAGGGGCAGTACTAATAGTCACAGGCACGGCTTTACTGGCTACCGATGACCGAGTGACCTCAGGTCCTAGCAAGGCCAAAAAAGTTAAATAATAGCTTCGTCGCAGGAAAACGAAAACTGGTGCAGGACGTCGTCATCATTTGGATTCATTTCTGTCCATCTCAGCTCTAATATTAATTTTGAGGATAAATCAGAAATATAGTAAAACGATGAGTCATTGCAGGTTGGAACCGGGTCATTTGGATCGGCCGTCGAGATTGAAGCGAGCGGCTCTGTCGGATCAGATTTTCGAAACGTGGCAACCGGCGAATGAACACTCCAGGCCTCTTCGCAAGTGTTACTTAAAATATAGCCGAGGTTCTTTAGCTTTGAGTACGCTTGCATCCGTCTGTCACTTTCCTTGGTGAATTTACTATCAGCAACGACGTCATATGTTGAATTGTCATCCAGCACGGCACGTTCGTGCTCCAAAAGATACAGTGCTTCTGGGATGCTCAAGTAGTAGGTACCGTCTTGTGAATGACCGATAGTCTGCGAGATTTTTCCGTAATGGGAATCCACAATAAACTTTTGCATACTCGGCACAAAGCGCAGCTTCCACAACTTTGTCCTGGACGGCAAGGCTTCACCTTCCGATGGATACTCCATTAATTTAAGAGCCCCGGAGTGCCGAAGAGATGAAGAGATAGACTTGCCAAAGAGATAACTACGCCAAAGAGATAACTACGCCGAAGAGATAAATACACCAAAGAGATAAATATGTCGAGATATTTTTCATACTTGACATATGCAATCGTGGCTTACATGAATGGTATACAAACTCTATATTTATGAACAGGCCTAGCACTTAAAACATGGCTTTAATAAACAATAGGGCAAAAATGAAGGCAAAGAATAGCGCAGAGTAGAGGAGATAACTCCTTCCTTTTTCGGTCTCAGTTAATGCCACCAGCCGCTGCATTGTCTGTGAGAGGAGGGAGCCTGCTCGATCAAAATCTAGCCCCTAAATGCTACAGCCTCCAATATAATCACCTAGTACCATTCCGTCAATAAGTTTGTTCTGGTCTCTAACTTCATTCCCAATTTCAATTGTAATCTATAAAGTAAATACGTGTGATGGCGCCCTTTACATTCCTCAAAGTTGAAACTTGAGAGTGCAGTTGGTTAAGCCTTTCATCGTTCTCCCTTTCGCCCGACAGCAACTCGCGCGAATCTTCGCTCTGATTTGAACCTACAACCCCGTAATCATTTGCTGGGTATCTGGAAAGGCTATATTACGGAGGGGACGTGCAGTAGTACCGCTGGTTCGGACGGCGGCCAGACATAGTAGACCTGGAAACGACTAATCTAATTACTTAAAATGCCAAGTTTTGGACTTTTAGAGGATTCAGACGACTGGCCACGGACTAGCTCCACAGGGACTTTTCGAGTCACATGGGATGCTGGAAAGCATTGCGTGAAGAATTGGGATTTGAAGCAACCGAAGACCAAGACGACTAGCGTGACCGAGTTTGAAAGCAATTCGTTTGAGGTTCCGCGTTGGCAGGCGAGCACATCAAATGCATGGCGAAGAGAAGAAACAGACTATCGAGATAAATGGGATGAGACGATAGTTAGCTGCCAAAAGCTGATTGGAAGAGCTGAGGCAGTACTACAGCACAAGAAAGAGGCTTGGGCCATTGGTATATCGGAACTGCGTAGGCCATCAGCATCGGAAGATGTGTCCGGTGGTCTTTCTGACTCGTTTTTGCAGCAACAGCAAGGTCTTGAGAGACGTATTGATGCTCTTCGCGAGATTCGGTTAGTTTTGAAAGAGAGAGAATCTTTAAAGACAAATCCCGAGCCAACTCCTTCCTTGATGTCAGCTCCAATCTCAACCGAGGGTGTGCCACAGAAACTGCCAACCCCCGACCCAAACGACGGCCGACCTACGGCAATCAAAAGATTTGAAGAAATCCAGACATTGGCGCGCCCAATATTGGACTCTTGGAGACGCATAGATGGGGACCAGAGTGCAGTGATAAAGGACATGTGTCGAAAATTGCGGATGAATATCAACCGAAGAATTGTCCAAATCTCCAACTCGCGAGAACAGGTGGTGAATGTAGTCCATGGTCTTCGAAGTGTCTACGGGGATGCGTGGAAACGCAATGGCACGGATCTTTTGAATTATTGTATCGTTGTGACCGCAAACAAGCTGGTGGAGCAGGCAGAGACGCAAGTTTCGCTCCACTCTCCATCTGCGTTTCCAATTGCTCAGGTTGTTGTTGATTTAAGCGTGTCGCAAAAAAACTTGATTCCGGTGCTCATCTACATGATGATGAAGAGATGCCCTTATGCAGTGCCGCACTATATTCCCCGACAACAAGATCAGAGTGTCCAGGACCACAAACTTGCCATGGGGTACCTGCTGATAGACGGGGTTTTGGAAGGAGAGCAGACTTATACAGAGAGGATGGCGGGGACTCTATGCCTTTACGGTGCTATTGTCCAAGCGAAGCCTTACTTGGGAGGAGATTCACCCTACGGAATTTCTAATGCCTGGCTATGGATGGCCAGTGTGCTCAACATCCATCCACAGCCCATTACGCCCTATCTTATATGCTCATTTCTGGAGGTAAACTATAGAGCTTTACTATTAAGTTTTAGAGCGCTGGGTATGAATTGAATCGGGTCTATCCTGCCTTTCAAAAAATTATGAAGTTTCTGGCTGAGCGCTATTTGTCCATGATCCCCTCGGGATCCGTTGCTGCCAGAACCCGTCTTGAACTATACGTAGCCGATTATTTTCAGAAGGAACCGCCATCTCTTTCCATCCCAGAAGGCTCTGTTCTTCTTAGGTAGCGAGCCTCGCATAGGCCTGCTTTTACTGTCCAATCAGAATTATGGCTGCTATAGATAGCGGGGATCTAATTGGACCGTCGAGCATTTTGCCGTAGCGTATGGTCACTTTGACACTCGGCATCCTTCTAGCTACCATTTGGATATATACTGTCATGTCAAAGCCTCTTTCAGATACTACGATGGATTTTGAGCTATTTCCCAGCGAACATGCCACTGGCACAACCGCAGTCTGCTTCTCTAACGAGCTGACCACCAAGGACCCCATAACCTTATTCAAGAGTGCCCAAGGCTGTGCGCCAGTAACGGTACGGTCGGCGCTTATCCGACTTGCAGAGGGAGGATCGGTTATTGGGCTATACTGCGGAGCCGACGATAGCGAGCCAGCCGTGGCAATATCCTTTGTGGTTGATATTCATTCTCCGGTTCAGTTGGACTCTCTCACAGCAAGTTACGTGAAGGACAACGTGCATGTCCAAGTTCGTGACGGAATATGCAAGGATATGCGTTTCGAAAAGGTTGATATTACGAGACCACTCCCCCAATTTTTCATTTTGGAGCCGAGTGCATGAGCAAAAACGCGACAACACAAAGGCACAAAAACACAAGCACAAAAGCACAAACATAGCATATAGCTAGCCAACTGACTAAAGAGTTCTGTCATAACTTTATTTACTAGGATATCCTTATCGGCCACTGTAGTTTTGATCTAAAAGCCAGTCATGCGAGATCGGATGGAAGTCGTAGCGAAGCCTCCTATGGTAGAGATACCAGAAGCACCACCGGGCAGATAGCTAATAACAAAGGCACACATGGCGATGAGTTGGACGATGGCCATTGGTATTGTCAAAGCAAACATCTTCATAACCATTGCCACATACAGAGTTCCAAAGGTTGTTCCCAAGAAGGCTGTGGAAAATGGCCATTTCTCCGAAGAGAAGAGATGTCGGCTGTACGAGTAGAAGCCGTGAAGGAAGCCAAAGCTAATGAAGAGCAAAACGTTGCTGAGGCAATAGGGCACCACAAACTTGGAGGGCCGAAGTATGACCAGAGGAAGGTGCATGAGGGCCAGGAAGAAGAGCAAAACAGCGCCAAGGATGCACATGCCGAAAGCAGCGTATCGTTGCATGGTAGTGAGGCCAAACGTATCATAAAACGGCGTAGCCTGGCTGGCACCAGAGGCTCCCCAGGTTGGCCAAGACAACATAGAGGGCCCACTTGCACCCTCTTTGCTTGTCGAGTAAGGCAGAGAGTCACTGTTTTGTCCCCAAGTCATGTACCGCTTCAGGTTATTCAAAGGGGACGAGTCGTTCTTCCCTGTCCTTAGTGTCCTTAGTGTGTCTTCATAGGAGGAGGTAACAGACGACATATTCTTGGTGGCGGGTAATCAACAATGAGCTCAAGCCCCTTTGTATATCCAGCCCTACGCTGTTCACCACGGGGGCCAGCCTCTGGCGTCAGTAGTTTTATTGGCCGAGCCTCCACCAATCACGAGTGTAGCAAGTTCTGTGCAGCATGGTACATTTGCAGTCTTCCTCAGCTGAATTGGCTGTTGGCGATTTATCCGTCGAGCATAAGCGGACTGTTTGTGCTAATGGGCCATATGGAGTGCACGACACTCTTCGAAACGGACTTCATTCGATAGCACATGACCTGGCTCCTCGACACCCGCTAGTTGCGACTTTGAATACCGTAGTGATTAAACTGCAGTACACTAATTACCAGGTCTCTGAGGAAGACGAACAACGCCGCTGTACTCTGGGGACGCGTCTCCTTGGAGCACATATTACCACCCGGATTATGGCCGAAAAGTCAATCCTTGGAGAGTGCACTCGTCTCCCAGGACTCCCGTCATCTCGCCTTGGGCTATCAATCATTGAGGGATCAGACGAAACCATAAACGTCGAAGATATACTAAATGGTATGTTTCTTTCCCGTGGTTTATACTCTAGAGCCTCACTCGTCGCCACATTTTCTCAATTCGCTCCAACTGTAATTAGCAGTAATATAAGACTTTATTCGTTGAGGAGTGACTTGAATAACTGGGCATTGCTTGCTTTTAGTGCATCAGGGATATCGATTCCACTAGTTTGCAAGGAATACGTCAAACCTGCCAAATACAAATTCCCAGTGGAGGCCGGCAACTTGGCCAAGAGGGCAGCCGAAACTTCTATAAATTGTGTCCTCACATTAGGGGAGATTTTCCCCGAGAGTATGAGCAGAAAAGTGCTTATGTTTGTAAAACTGTGACCATCTTCAGTCGATTCTAAAAGAGACTTGATCCCATTCAAAACATATTCCTGGACATTGGGATCACTTATCCGTAGCATATTTTCCAGGATAAGAGTAAAGCGTTGGTTAGCTGTCTCCCGGAACACGGAATCTTTCAAAAAACGGCACATTGTGTCTTGTCCGAGAGAGATTCTATGTGCTAGTATACACATGGCAGCTGAATGTTTCTCAATAGTAGCGGGATCAGCCTGCTCCATTTTTCCGACCAGCGTCAGGAAAGAACCACAGAGTACATGAATGTCATTGGCGCTCAATGGTGCTGCAGGATCGAGCATTAGTTTGGAAAAGAGTGTCTCGTGAGAATCTTCTCCCGTATGGCTTACACTGGAAAGATCAATGCTGGGGATGATATCTTGAAATTGGGGCAGTTTTCGGATCAGCGCATTAATCCAGATCATTGAAGTCGAGTCGGTGTCGGAGGCAAGAATCACACTCGATAGTTTGCCATTGATGAAGTTGGCAAGGGCTTCAAGCTCCCGCTTCCCGAATGACACTTTATGCGAAATCCTCCTGATAGATTTTAGCCATTCTTCCACCTTTGCTTCGGCATCCTCATTAGTAACCCGAGTTCCAATGCAGCTTTCAAGACTATTTATCGAGTTGATTAAAGCATCATCAACTATCCCTGAAGGCGAGACGAGAGAACGACAGGTTTGTTTCACGTCTTCTTGCAGCAACGGGCTCCCCAAAATTGCGTCTATTGAAGGAATGACTCCTTTTTCAACACTTACAGAGAATGCCCGAGCGATGCACATTGCACAATATGCAGCCATAGGAGGGTAGAATGAATCACGCGACAACAGCAGGAAATCCAACAAGGTGACTGTGATATTAGGGTAATTTACCATGGACTTGACAATGACGAGAAGGCCAGGTTCAATGCACATGATGCTGTCTACTTGAGGATCAAAGAAAAACCAATCCAAGAAGAGAGCCAGCTTGGCGCTTGCGGCGCAATAGCTCGTTTTGATATGTTTCAGCAGCGCCACGATGAAAGCCCACCGCTGAACTACTGGGGACACCAAGACGGAATTTTTTGGGTGGAAACAGGCCACAACATAGCGAATGAGATCCACAATCATGGCACCACAATCATCGGCCGGAGCAGATGGAAGGTTATCAGCTAAGAATAGGGGGATATAGAAATTCTGCTTGGCGCTTTTGCAAGTCTCGAGTAGGAAATGGAGATCTGTTTCCATTCTCGGAGTCAAGCGCATAGCAAGATACTTCCGGGGAGTAGGAGTGAGCAGCAATCGACTGACTGGTGCGGGTCCATCCGCTGTGGGACGAAGCAGCCAATTCCAAAACTGCTGAAATTCTGCAATTTGAGAAACCTCAAGGAGACACCGCACGAGATCGCGTCCCAATAACGAGCATTCGCCATATTTTTGACGTAGCAATTCAATACAAATCTCAACCAATGGCTTTTGAATAGAACTGTCCAAAAAGTTTTCTGATAAAAGACGGAGAAAAGCATATATGACATAGGGAATGATGGATGGCGAACTAAGGATCCAGTTTTGATTTTCGTGGAGCAGGGCAGCAAGTGACTTTACGAGCCACATATTCTCTGCCGAACGATCCCCGCTTCTTAGCTGACGGAAAAGGCCAAGAATGAGACCATCGGAGCCTTTAATATTTAAGGAAACCATGCGTGCCACAATCCAGAAAATTTGCTCTCGGGTACTAGGTTTGGCTTGCAAGAACTTTGTGTATGTATAGTATTTCAGTTGCTCGATGAACTGGGCCCACTCATCATTTACACAGTACTGAAGGAGCTGAAAATACTACAGAAATTAAAAGGAAGACTGAATTACACTTGAAGCCATGGTAGCCTCTGAAAGAATTCCGTACAAAAGGCCTTGCATCAAGTCAGAGTATGTCTCAGCAGAGCGAGTGGCCTGCTTGGCCACGAGAGCAGTCACTTCGGCTTCGCCCTTTTCGCTCCACTGTTGCTTGAGTACAGAATAACGATAAAAATGAGCATGCTCAACGGTGTCGGGCAAGTCAATAGGCCCGATTTCAAATAATACAGAATGGCCCAAGAATTCCTTCACTGGCAAGCTCATCAGATACACCCTCTCTGCCAGCAAGGGGGTCAAAAAATATGATCAGAGTGGGGTTCGAACCCACGCCTCCGAAGAGATGGCGGCCTTAACGCCACGCCTTAGACCGCTCGGCCATCTGACCCGTTAAACCAGAAGCAAATTTTATTTTCAAATCATAAAGGCCAACGACAACACCACCAGCATGACCTTGACAAGACTATCAAATTCATTGCTTGCGGAAGCTTCGTTCTTGGCTTGTCTGCGCACCGCTGTAATCGCTGAACTAGTTGTTGAATCATCCTCTGACTCGGCCGTGAGGGGTCGAATCGAAGTGGTTTGTGATGTAGTGGACTCTACACTTTCGCATTGGCTGCTACTGCTAGCGACCGCCGACTGTGTAGGGAGCGCCTGAGACACCGATGGTTGAGGCTTTCGATTCTGTGGCACCTCGGCCTGAGCTTGTTGTTCTCCAGAACCCTTGATCACGAAACGATGGCTGTATCGCTGTACTTGTGCGTCTCCTCCGGTACCACTGACTCTTACAAACACTGTGGAGCTCTCCGGAAAGTCACTAGGCACTTTCCACTGGTATTGGGTGACTTGGGGGTCAAGGCCACTTACAATGGGCATAAGGACATGTGCGTTAGGATCGCCTCCGTCCATTAGATCGATGTTTACAGAGGAGACAGCGGGACCACCGGGAATAATGTCCCAAGTAATCTTGGCATCAGAGCCAGCCTTCCAGCTAATCACAGCATATGGCGAAGTGATATAGAAGTCTGTAGCCGCAACGTGGGCGATATAGGCGCAAAAAGCAAAAGGAACTAATCTCATGATGGGATAAGGCGCCCAACAGTGTCCTTTATATAGTTCGCAACAAACAAGCACACAAATCGCGCAAATACATTTACGTTAAGGTTGCCAAGGATACACCAATCAGAGACTTGAGTCGTCTTCGATAATCGACTTGACTCGGTCAACAAAATCGAATAAACTTAGCTTTGTCTCTCCCTGAAGACCCAAACATGTACGGATAACGTCGTCAATATCAATGCTCGTAGGATTCTCAGGGTCAAAGAGCCTTTTCGTTTTGACATACTCAAGGCAGCCTTCCTGGATCTGCCGATATTGCACGGGCGATTGAAGTTCGGGAACCATGTCCCTGAGTCTCGGCGGTACGGGAAAGCCATGTGAAATGTTGGGTTTCTTTGGCGATGGTGGAAGATCGGCAGCCTCATCATCTGTGTCAGATTGCGTTTTGGACTCTACGACTTCTTCAGGACTGCGCAAGTGGCTCCCCAAAAATCGATTCATTTGAAAACAGTCCAGGCGCTTCCTCTTGAAAACGGCCTCCATTTTGGGATCGCACTGGATGATTTTCCTGTTCGCCGGATCCTGCAGTTCATTAGATTTGACATATTCCCAAATTTTCTTGACGACGGCTGGCCGAGAGAGCTACAGAATAAAATACAGCACAGCACAGAAACCATTTTAGTGCCATCTAATAGCTCACTCAATGCGTCCGACAGAATCATTGGCTTATTAAAGCCGGTGGCACCAATCTTTCGAGCCCGAGGGGCTTGCTTCTTTGGTGATGGCTTTGGAGCGTTGCGAGGGCGAGTGGATCGGGTCCTTGACCGCCCCAATTCTTCTTCTTGGAGTTGCTTGGCCACCTTGGCATCTTCTTCAGACAGAACTCGCTCCATTAGAGCCGTATCAATCAGGTCTTTGATCAAGTCGACCGAGACCTCTGTGGTATTTAGCCTGGATTCCAAGGCATTCAATATACTTTTGACTGTGCAGCTTTCTAAATGCGCCTCATTTACCAGCTCTAAACAGTTTATAACACTCCAAAAGGGTACCCCTAATATGGAGTCTAAGAGTGGCTTCATCACTGGGAGAGGCCATATCCTACCGCCGGCCTGTCTTTACAATAAAGTGTAGTACCAGTCATATTAACCTGGCCTTCTTTGCAGTAGAGCGTAGTAGTAATGATATTACCATTCCCCACTCCAGCGAACGGGGGTTTAGCTCATTTGGTAGAGCGCTCGCTTCGCATGCGAGAGGCACAGGGTTCGATTCCCTGAACCTCCATTTTTGAACCCTCGAAATCCAACCGTACTGGTGACCACACTTTAGTCCACTTTGAGGATATTAGTTCTGATTGGTAGTGATGCTGACCATTCCACTTTGTTGTTTCCACAAACTGTCCACAAAAGTGCGCAGGGGTGCATCAACAATCCAACCGACCTTGAAGGTCATCGCGCGCAGCCGGGATATTTAACCGTCTGTTGAAACAACAAGTGTGCACAATGGGTTCAAGGAAAGAAGATTGGAGTAGCAGGCCTCCATTTTCAGTGTTTGGACTGGATGTGCAAGGAGTACAAATGGCATCAGATAATATGGCCGGGTATACACATTCTATCGACCCACAAGATTACATTGTGGAAGAGTGTTTGGGCCAAAGTCTTCCTAACGGAAGCGATACGATGGTCTTTGACGCCGGCAGTGCCTATCGCATTCCCAAAGCGCAGCCGGAGGCTCCCCACTCCTCTGCCATCCCTATAACGGGCCCGTCGTCCAAATACGTCCCAGCCTCCTCTAGTGCTGGCCGTGTTCAAATGAATAATGCCATGAGGTTTTCTATGGGGAATGACGCTGGCTCAACTTATTTGGCTGGTCCACCTGCCGCGCCAATGCCTTCTCCAATTGGAATGTCTCATACTGCTGGAACTTTGCATGATATCATGGCCCCTTTTCATTTTTATGGACACAGCCAACCTACTGATGAAACATTTTCACCTCAGTCACCTCCACTGGAGAGGGCGCAGATGAATAGTAACAAATTGGGTCCATTGATAGCTGCATCTCCACGAAGTTTGAATGAATCAATGTTTTCCTTCCGTGCCAGCTCACTAACAACTGTTGAACAACAGATGGAGAAACAGCGACGGCGCAAGGAAAACCACAATCTTGTGGAGCGGCGCCGAAGGGATCTAATTAATATAATGATAGCCAGGCTGGCCCTGCTTGTATCGGCCCACAGCGGTGGGTTGGATACGAATGCTGCGAGTAAAATGAACAAGGGCGAAATCTTAGAAGCTTCTGTCAGGAAAATTTTGCAAGTAAACCAAATGGTGGCCGAGATTGCTGGACAGCTCTCGTACATTGACCCGATGAACCCTGTATTGGTAAAGTACTCGGACATGCTCAAAACGGTGATTACCTTTTTACCTGAAGACTCGGGAGATGCAAAGAGTCCCAGCATGAATGGCTATGAATCACAATAAAGCGTGGAGTCGCACTTTCAATGTATTTTATTATCGAACGATTAATAAAGATAAAACTTTGATCAGCGTGATAAAAGCTTGTCCAAAATGGGCACTTCTAAAGATTTTGAATTGTACGACTTTGTAGTCTCACTGGCTGTACGTGCATCTTTTAATAGAGAGAGAATGGCCTCTGTCTCTGGGCTTCCCTCTGGCAATCGGGCAAGCAATGTGTCAATTGCTTCTTTTGTGAAGCAGCCGTCAGCCAAGACAATACAGCGTGCTGCCTTTGTCAAAAGCCCAAGCCTGATATAAACTTCAAAAGCAAGCCTTTGCGAGGTGGCATCCTTTGATCTAAATGCAATCAGCAGATCAACCCAGTATTTAGCCGACTCTAAATAATCAGCAGAGCCTGACAAGTCCAATTTAGAAAGGCCATTTTCAATATCATTCGATTGCGTGTCGTAAAGATGCAAAAGACTCTTGACTGCCAAATTGGCTGCTTTGAAAAACTCTGGATGGCCGCTAATAACATCTTCATATCGCAGTAAACTGATGTAAGAGCCCAAAGTCATCCTCCGCAGCACATAGTTATGAAAATCAAACTGGTCTTCATAAAAGTCCAAAAAGTGCTTCTTAATTTGGTTAAAATAGCTCAAGGCTTGTGCATGATCCTGCTTTGATTGATAGGCACGCCCCATTTCCAACGCAAACCATAAAACTTGCATCTCAACCAGGTCCTGAAGCTGGGCTTCAGGTTCCCCCTTTTTGACAAAAAGAACGGCTAGCCTCTTTGCTTCGTCAATTCGCCCGGCACGAAGAAAGTATTTTGCAGCCTTTGTGTTTAAAAATCTATCTGATCGATCCAGTCCACTTGCGTACTCCATGCAATCAGCTGCTTTCTCCACTAGTCCAAGACGGCGCAATATTTTTGCATAATATAGGAATACTTCAGGCACGTCGGGCTTCAATTTTGTTGCACACTCCATATTAAAAACCGCCTTGTCCCCGTGCAACCCACCGTCAAAAAGAGAATAATGTTGGGCTATGAGAACATGAATCCAAGCCAGATCATCTCCAGACTCAGTGGGCAAAGAACTCTCCAGCTGCTCACAGAACTGCTGCAAAATTGGAAGGTAATCTGGATTCTTGTACAAACGCCGGATCATGCTGAATGCACTTAGAATGCCTCTCCGAGCGCGTGGAAGAACATTATTGGACAAAACCCCTTTCAGAATGTCCAAATCGGCAGTTTTCATAATTTCAGATTGAAGCAAGATAGACCGCGGATATTTTTTGGCCAAGCCGGAAAGAATGGATATCTCATCTTCAGTACTTTGCAAGCGCATGCACTTGATGTACCCTTGAAGAGCACAGCTAGAATCTGGGTTATATTTCAAGAGTTTCTCGTATATAATTGACGCCTCATGATAGCTCTTCATGTCTGTAAGCAATTGGGCGCGACGTTCATTCCATTCCAGAGAATCTACATGGACGAAATTGCTCTTGTCAATGGCATGGAATGCCGCTTCATAATTTCCACTTTCGCGTAGAATCAATGACTTGTAGAAAATGAGCTCGCTTTGTTCAATGTGGAATGAGCGGGTGTCGCATTCGACAGGAAATCCTTCAAATATGGCATCTAGAATGCCAACGGCCTGCTCAAACTTTCTATTCAGATGGTAAGCTATGGCCAAACTAACCCAACTTAATTTAACCACTGGTCGAAGAGAGAGCAGCTGATACCGAGTGTCCACCAATGCCGCATACTGCCGTGTCTGTAGCTGCAACACGGCAAGTTCTCTCAAAATCTGGCCGTTATCTTTGTCGAACCTCAATGCATTTCGATAGCACTTTATGGCCTCGTCGTAGTTCTTGTCTGCTCGATACATCAGACCATACACGTGCCAGCATACGTGGCTCTTGAGGCTGTATTTAAGGCCAATTCTGACATGTTCATATCCCTCGTCCTTTCTATTAAGATTACTGAGGAATAGGCCCTTCATTGCCAAAGATTCGCCGTGCTCAGGGTGCTTTTTTAATAGCGTCTCACAGACTTTCAACCCTTTTTTGTACTGCTTGTACTCGTAGTATTTCTAAATCATTAATAATAAAAGACGATTTGTAGTACCAGTGTAGATTTAAACAAGGCAACATCCTTGGAAGGTAAAGAATCCATTCCAGTAAGGGCCGAGGTCATTTTCTCGAGGAAAAGAAAGAAAAATTAACGTCTTTAAATTCTGGGCGGCGTAATTATTTGGTATGATGAATTGATTGGTGTATGTTGAGTTGAATAGTGTGAGGTTTGAGTAGATTGGTGTACGTGAGGTTTGCTGGGTAGATTGGTGTACGTGAGGTTTGCTGGGTAGATCAGTGTGAGGTTTATCGAGCTGAATAGTATGAGGTTTATCGAATTGACTAGTGTGGGGTTTGTCGAATTGAATAGTGTGAGGTTTATCGAGTTGAATAGTGTGAGGTTTATCGAATTGAATAGTGTGAGATTTATCGAGCTGAATAGTATGGGTTTTATCGATTTGAGCAGTGTGGGGTTTGTTGAAAATACGAGAGATCCGATGGAAAGAACATTTTCTTAATATTGTCAATGGACAAGCCTCTTTCACCCAAAAGAATCGGTGGTAATCCCCGCTAGGTGATAGTTCAAAATGAAAATGCTCATTTATTTTCGACAGCGCGTAGAATAGTGGGCATGTGTGGATTTTCTACATCTGTAGACAGGCACAGCAGGATCCGCTTTGACTACTTCGCATCTTGGATTGCTTGGTAGGTTTTGTTTCCTTATCGTATGTGCTGGTCCTAATCAATAGATGCATCGTTATGAACTCTTCCTTGGGCAGATTCAGGCCTACACGGGTAATTTTAAATATCCAAAAGCTATACTTTCCAGTGTGATACCGTCTTCCAGGAATCGTCCATGATAAAGAATCCTTAAGCGCTCTACATTTTCAGCTCGCTCTTCTTCAGTCCATTCTAGAAATTCGTATGCCCACTTATCCAAAATACCTTTTGGCCAGTTTTGTATAATATTTTGCTTGATCTGGTGGATTGAGGAGCGTAGGGGACAGGTAAAGTCGCAGCGATTACCACTCACTAACAACAGGCGAAGCATGACATCATCCTTTTCCTTGGCAGCATTCCGTCTCCCTATATTGTCATGCGGGTATGTACGCGTGGGGTACGGATTACGGCTGCCTCTTCTGTTGTTGTTGGGCTAGGAGTGTCACGTGGAAGCAGTGCACTTTCCACCAAAACAGTCTCAGATTGCCGAGCGGCTGTGGATTCAAGAGAGGTACCCATAACAGAAAATCCCAATTGAGTCTGGCTCAAAACATGCAACGGCGTCCAATCAAACAAATTTGAAGCCTAAATAGGACAATATGGCTGACTATTGGCTACTATCGGTTATATCAAACAATTTTGTCAATTAATGTGATGTTTGTGTGACGTAGGGGCTTTGTTGATGAGAGTAGGTGACGCCGCCAATCACTGCTTGTTACGTAGTGGGGGATAAATAGTATGGACTTTCAAGCAAGAAAGGGGGGGG
>MTSL01000027.1:0-10317 GCA_002794465.1 Paramicrosporidium saccamoebae | reverse complement strand
CCAGATCGGGTGGCTTCGTCAATTTCATCTTGACTCGTCGTCCAGCCAAGACTGCATGAGCGTATGCGTCCGAGAGAAATTAAAAGGCCATTTTGAATCAGATAGTAGAGGGAGGAAGGGGAAGGCGTCTGTCTCAAATTTTTTAAAAGAAACAGCAAGCCATCGTGCGCGTTATTGCTAATTGCAATTTCGACGTCCTCCATGCTGGGAACCCAAAATCCTTTGCTAATCAGACGTTCAAGGTACCGGATATCTCCCATTGTAACTGCAGAATTCGGGCGGTACTGAAACACAGTACTCCCCTCATTCAAATATTTCATGATTCGCAGAGCGCGAAATTCACACAGATCAACGCCCGTGGTGAAGAATATGGCTGGATTGTCCAGGCTTCGGGCAAGATGCACAGCATCATAAGTAGCCAAATTGGTGGGATCAAGCACCATTTCGCGTAGTGCAGGTGATAGTAATTTAAGCACTGCGGGGTTGTCGGCATATAGAATGGAAGGAATAGCGTCTTGCATCTTGTCTAGTTCTGGGGCCACATCTGGAGTGTTACACCAATAAGACTTGAAACACTTGATAGAGTAGCACAAATGCTCCTCGGGTGTCACATAAGGCACGCTAGGAATGCTATTGAGGAGGTTTGTGTAGTTTTGCTTAATGGCCACCTCCAGGATCTTTTTGAATTTAGCCAAAGTATGATCCTCAAATAGACGCTGGCGCAACTGTGCTTCAGTAGGAACTTTTAAAGAAGCACTAAGTGTGGACTGGATGGAAACATAAAGACACAGTGCGCTAAACAGCCGTTTCATTGTAGCGAGAGTCTGCAATTCAGTCACAAATGCAATTTACGAAAATTGTGGACCGTGATTGGAAGATGCCATCTTCAGTGTTCCGTAGTGTCGAAAACCTAAGCACAGGATTAATGGATGCTTGTTCCATGAAATATCGGCCGTCCTTGTTGAAGCGGATCGGCCCACCACAAGACACTTTGGCAGAGCTCTCAATTGATTGAAAATGGCACGTTTTGTTGGAACCGCCACGCCGCAAGGAAGAACAAAAACCTGCTTGCTCAGTTGCATCATTCAGTATGCAACCCTCGAGTTTTCAACCCACATGACGTTTTATGGATCAGATCTTACAAGCACCAATATACTCTGTCAGGCGAGAAGAGAGCTCTTCTATTATTAATTCGACAGTCCCATTGACAGGTTTTTTAATACAATTTGTGCAATTATCTAAATGAGGAGCAAGACAATCCTATCCATCAATTAAGCGCCTTCGACTGCTCCTGTCTTGATCGATTGGTTTTCGGCAAAGGACCGATTAGTGAAGCGAAAGATTTCTTTATCAAAGAAGGTGGCGTCTATCGAACGCCATCCTTGACAGGACGGGTATGTATTGGGACCACCGGTGGGAAGTAAATACTCTTAGATAATCAATCAGTCGCCTCACTATACAGCCACGCCCCCACGGCATCGGTACTATTTATATAACTATTTGTATCAGGTTTATTTCAAGTACGGTGCATGGGTTTGCTGCGATTACAAACCATTACAGGCATAACGAGTAAAGCGAGGGAATATTAAATTGGGCAGATACCCAGCATTCAGTACTCAAAATTCAGCATTCGGCACTCAGCCAAGCAGTTCACTACCTCACATTATAGTTTTGCTCCACGGCTCCTTTGACAGCGGTCCCACTGATGGATCGGGTAATTGAAAGTACAATTGGTGCAACAAGTTGCTGGCCAATGGCTACGACAATTCGGCCTGTAATCTCAGCAGTTTTTGTCACAAATCTCGCTATATAGACCATGCCTAACCGTAGATATTTATTGCTCTGGCTTAACATAGTCGTGAATGGAAAATTCCAACTTCATATCCGGTGGGGCATGTCTCTCCACATACCAAATAAACTTGGGGATTACCTCTTCATGCATCCCATACACTCCGAAAACCCTCCTATGCACTCTTCGCTCCAGTTGCGTCCACGCCGTCTTGTGCACATGCGGACTGCTAAGAACAGACCAGCGCTGGATACGTGTGGGCAGTGCGCCGTGTCGCGTGGGACTGGAGAGGGAATGTGCTGCGGAAAGACAAAATCGTAGATAGGCGTCAAGAAGGGGGATGGAGAGGCCACGGATGAGGACATTTAGACTACAGGGCAGCGGTGTGCTGCGTTTAGTCTTGGCTACGGCTGTTGGTTTGGACAGGACAGATTCGATACACTCAATTGTGCGAGCTCGAAGTTCCGGACGGTCGGTGCTCTGCATGCATCGCCCCTTTGACCACATTGAACTGATGGAACGGCCCGTCGACCACATTGGGCCAGTAAACCTCCGAAGCATAAACATTTAATAATTTTATTTCGTTCCTGATACGTCAATACACATACTTCTACTCTTGACGTACATAGTTAAAGGGCACAAAGCCAATACTCCCATCGGCATTCTGTGCTTGCCACCACTCTCCGTCATTGGAAAGGATCGTCACAGTCTCGCCGCTCTTAATGCTCAACTCGTGGGCTGATTCAGTAGCTTCAAAGTCAAAAATGGCCGTGGCATTGAAGAGCGCCTTTAGCTTTTCATTTGGGTTCGTCTCGATTGCCGACAAGCATGAATTAGGAGCACCAGGAATGGGCGATTCCATATTGGCGGTGGCCTCTTCCCAAAGAACTGGTGAGGAAGGAGCACTCTGGACAGATCTAGCAGAAAAAGTATCAGCTTTGGCGAGACTCTCGAGCTTTTCCTGGAGTTGTTCCTGTTCAATTTGGAGACATTCGAGCTGCGAGGTGAGGTCGTCCAGTTCTTTGGCAGCCTCAGTTTTGGTCTTTTGATCAGCGAGTTCAGGTCTTGATACGTACATGTCGCGCAGAATCTTGGCGCCTTCTCGTTGCTTTTCCAAAGTCAATAGTCTCTTGCTCAGCTCGTCAAGTCTTGTCTGAATGACTTCAGGATCATCGGAAGAGATGAGGGCGCTTTCTATGCGATTCTGTGTGGTGGTCCTCGAGGTCAGGCCCAGAGATTCAATGGAGGCAGATTCATCGATCAGAATGGTTTCGGGAAACTCAAAGGGCGCGTCGTCGCGATTCTCGTCAATAAACTTTTGTACAATTGTGTTTGGGACGAGGCGGTCCCATTTTGACAGCATATCTCTGAATCCATTCAGCTCTTCAGCCAAGGCGCTAGTTATCAACAACCCAAATTCGTTCAGATGCAGCTTGATCTTGGCCAGACGGGTCTCTTCAATTTTCTGTAATTTGTCAAAGGTGGCCGGCAAGTCTTCTTCGTAATGCTTCTTTTGTTGTCCATTGATGATGCGGGCGGCCTGGATGTACTCTTCCTTGTAGACTAGCGCCTTCCTCGCCTTGATGGCATACTCGTCTCGACATTTTTCCACATACGCCTTGGTGACATTCTTGTCATTGTTTGCCTTCTCAAACGCAGCCCGGGCATCCTCGGCTGCCTTGACGGCTCCGTCACGGGAACGACGAGTCTTGTCAAAGGAAGCCAAAATCTTCTTCCACTCTGTCCGCAGCATGCGAATCTCGGCCAGCACTTCGCGACGCTGTCGATCGTGATCACGCACCGTCATCCGCGTTCCATCCAGAAGCGAATTTTGCACCTGTTCCACCAGCAACAGGTGAGCCCCGACAACCGCATCCGACGCCCCCAGTAAATTGTCCATCCTATAATTAGAATCTCGATAATGCGTACCCAATTTCATGCGGCTGCACGGGCGAGAATTGCCGATTGAGTTTCTGCAGTCCTCGGGCGTAATCCTCGCTAAGGGCGGCTCGACGACGGAGATAATCAGCCAGTCGAGATACGGCCTCATTTCCCGCCTGTCCATACTGCTCAATTTCACTTTGTTTATCCAATAATTCAGAGCCAAAGGTCATCATGAATCGTTCCAACCAAGTAGCGAATGGTATTCAAAATAATCTAAAAGTCCGCAGGGATGGCGTTACTAGGAAACGAATTGTTCTTATATTATATTTGAGCGGGTGTGACCGCGGTGTCAACAGAAGAAAAGATGCCCACCAGCGTTTACAATCTACGTGGTAGTCGCAGCTCTCAGGGCACCCCAAAGGATAGTCCGTTGAAAGCCAGTAACAAAGGCTCAGTATGTGCAAGTCCGCTAAAGACTAGTAACAAAGGCTCAATACGTGAAAGTCCGTTAAAGACTAGTAACAAAGGCTCAGTACGTGAAAGTCCGTTAAAGACTAGTAACAAAGGCTCAGTACGTGAGAGTCCGTTGAAAAAGCCGTCGACAAACGTGACTCCCTCCAAAGTTAAAGGAACAGAGACTTTAGATCAATCTCAAAAGTCGCCACTCAAGTCAGGAAGCCCCTTGAAGAGATCGCCGGCCAAAGACAGCACAACAGAATCACCGATTAAAAAATTGCGCAAGATTTCTGCTCTTCTAGAGGACATGCCCCAACTTCCACCGGAACTGGTCAATGCACTGGCCATGACGGGAAACATTGCCAGCCTGGACGATTTGTCTGGTAAGGAGGAAGGATCTCTTTGGCAGATGGTTGCGCCGCTCCTGGAGAAAAAGGAGCAAAGCGGACTGAAAAAGGAAATGTTCACAGCATGGATTCGATGTCTGCTGGCCCGTTCAAAAGACCCCAAAACACCTCTCTTGTGGCGCGATTGGGTTGATGTCAAAGTGATGGCAAAGAGTCGCTCAACGGACAAAATGGCCGCCCCCTCCCGCAGCGACTTGGTGAAGCAACGCCAATCATTGAAGAAAAGCACCGGACCAGTCAACCGGGCAATTACTTTTGGTGATCTACGCAAGGCAAAGGCTAAACTGACAGTGCTGCCAGTGGGAAAGGCATTGAAAGGCAAGGTGGAGCCGACTTTATTGCAGACAGCTCGACAAGGTCTCAAAAAGATGACAATGTAAATAATAAACAGAACAGACAGGTCTTTATTGCAGACGAGAGAGCGGTGATTTAAAGCGTCCAAACATTTTCCCGAGAACCGTCTTTGTGGGCTTTCCCGAGTCCTCCATAATGGAAGAGTTTTCAATAGAGTATACAGAGCCCGAATCACTGTTGTCCACCAATGTCGTCGGATCGACAGTCTTGTGCAGCCTGTTCACAATTTCGCGCATCTTACGCATCATCCCCTTAGAAAAGGGTCCAATGTGCTTTTCCAGCTGTTGACGCATCTGCAACTTTAGATGAGGCCCAAACGGAGGATAGATAGAGTGCATCAGATGACAGTTGATTAGGGCACGAGTAAAATCAGGACTGACAATATCGGCCGAGTGGAACTCGCGAATAGCCTCGTAATTGTCATGTGAGGACACGATGCAATCGCGACATTTTACAAGCCATCGGAAAGTGCTTTGCATGGCCTGCACTACCATTATGGACTCGGTTTGATCCTCAGAAAACACGGCCGGTGGCACCGGTGTCTGGTGACAATAAAGCACTGCATGTCGATTTCGACGCTGACAATGCAAATAGTCCGCCTGCCTATAGACATGGAAATAGAGCGTCTTGTCCTCAGCCCTCCTTATATAGACATCCGCTTGAGATCCTATCGGTTAGTGGGCATCAAAGAGGGGTACTGGACAGGAACAGTTGGTGTTCAGCATTGGTAAACTTTTCCAAAAAGGCATTCAGCTTTTCTTGTTTCTTGGGAACCAAAATGAAACTGCCACTGACCTCTTCTGCACAGGAGGCGTACTTTACACACCGATCATTTTGCAACACGCTGGCTGCCGGTGACAGATCCACTCCAAAGGTTTTGGTGGCGTTCTTGCGGACTTTGGCAGTCACATCGAGTCTTCGCATTATAGTCCCATCAATGGGTGTGGAAAACATGAAATCGTGGGTGACGCCGGAATACGAGTCCTTTTCAAACTTTCCCTTCTGGCCACGGCGTTTCCGGGCAGCCACAATCAGGTCATTATACAAATAAAAGGTGATTCTCTTGGAAAAGTTGGCCTCTCCCCGTTCCACTTCATATGCCGCCATCTTCATAATAAAAATACGCTCAGCATTGGCCACTGTTGGATCGCAGCTGTGCACCGTTTTGTAGAGTCGCAATGAATGGGTCCCATCTTCCTGGATCTTCTGGACCATTTCTAGCCGGTTCAACATTTCGTGGGTTTTATCATAGGCTCTCCTGAGGGTTGGCAGGTCCTCCGAGTCCTTGTAGGTATTTTCTATAATTGCCTTGAATTGCAATGGATAGCGAGTGAGCTGCTGCATGATAATTGGTACTACCATGTTTAGTAGTTGTCTTCCTGACCTTGGATCCCGTGCTGCCTCTTCCGACAGCTCAGCAAACTCTTCGTTTTTTGAATATTCTTCCTTGATCGCATTACAACGCTCCTCCTGGTCTCGGAAAAATTGAGAATAAATGTCAAATGCACGTTCGTCGCAAAGACCCACCATTGTCTCGGCTATTGACTGGGCAGTCAACAGGCCCTCCCTTTCTAGATTGCAAATCTCATCCTCAGTCAAAGTCTCCGTATTGTTGGATAGTTTGGTGAAAAAACCTTTGTGAAGGGCTACGAATGATCCAAATCCTTCAAATATCTTTTTAAACGTCTCCGCCTTCATCAGCGTATTTCCGCTTCGAGAGGGATCCAATCGTTGGACAAAGAATTCGTCCATCCATTCGAGTTTGCGCAGACAACTCTGCTCATTTTTGAGAAATTCAATCACTCTTTTGGATTTCTCCTCGCGATTCTCCTCTGAATCCGTTTCGGCAGCGGGAATGACATTCTTGCTGATGCTGATTCTCTCTCCTTCCAATGTCTTTGACGGCGCCCTTCCATTTTTGGCCAGATATTTTGACTGCATCTGGAATTCTCGTTTCGACAGCTTTTCGCCGAGGAGTTTTGTAAAGGCCCTCCACGTAGTCTCTTGCTGTGACTTCTTGGCCGTGCTCCCAGCGGCAACGACAATGTCAAAATGACATATCTTGGGATCGAGAGCACGTTCCAGATCTTGCAGGACAGTGTAAATCTCCTTGTCTTTGACTTGGGTAAAGCTCTTGGCCAACTCGAACGGATTAACTTTGCTAAATTCTCTAAACTTTCTTTGCAGCGACTCATTCTTTTGTGCTGGGACTTCCACTGCGGTCACCATAACTTCCGGACGAGGGACAGTGCCGCCTCCACTGCTCCGAACCGTATTGCGGCGCGTTAGTCCCACTTCACTGTTGGTCATGGCCGTGCCATCGTGCAATCTCGAGGACGGCAGATTGCGCACCAACTCGTCTGAAAGTGTCGCAATTGTACAAGACGATCTGATTGACATTGCTCCAAATTCGTCCTCCAATGCACACATTTCGTCCCTCTCATGTTCAATGAATAATTTGAGAGCCGCGCCAATAATCCGAGTCATTGTAAGGCTCTTGCTGCCGCCGAGGATCCCAGAAATATCGTCTCCCAGTAGGACCATTGACTTTGTGCTAAAGATTGTACGGAATAGGATGCGATAAAAGACGCGGCTATTGGATCCTTGTTGATCCTTCAGAATTGACACGCACATGGGTCCCGACACATCGGTGCTGGCGATCCAATTTTCATGTTCTACATCATCAACATCATTATGAGGGAGGAACCCTTCCAATGTTCATCGTTTTTCCAGAAATGAAACCGGTAATAGCCAATAGGCGCCTCCTCTACGGCATACCCGTCCCCGCCCGCAAAAATATTGCTGTTTGTGGGCAACAGGGCCGAATAGCCGGCGTCTGCCAAAAGCTCTTCAACGCGCTGCAATCACATAATGAACAATAAACTGACCTTTTGGTACCTCGACAGTCGTGGCCATCGACAAGCGGCTAAACTGTTTTGTTTAGACTTTTGATTGGTGTGAATTATGTGATCCTATTATGGGATATCCTCATTTCTACAAAAAAGCCACGTTGTTATTATTGCTACTTGGTGTTCGCAGTAATGTTAGTAGAATTTGCAATACTCGTAAAGTTCCCCAGTGAGGTTGGTAGAGGTTACAGTATTCGCAGGATCCACAATGTTCGCAGGATTCAATGTTCGCAGGATTCACAATGTTTGCAGGGTTCAGATTCTTCACTATAGCAACAACTTGACACTAGCTGATTAAGCCTCTGCGCGCCACTGAAGGGGGGTCTCGGAGGGTGGAGGACCATGAGGATTAGCCTGTCGTTCGGCGAGCTTTTTTCCAAGCGTGCCTTTACGCTTCTGACTCTCCACCTGTCACAGTTAGTTGCGTTCTCAATGTGCTAACCTGATTTAATCGCTCCTCGGTGGCACGGGCTACCTGCTCACGTTGGGCAGCACGCTCAGAATTGTTCTGCCTTTGGTGGCGGTCCCTTTCACGATCATCTTCAGAACCAAAGCAAGAACACACACCACCCATTGTACTGTTACTAACCGGGGCATGGCCGTGGACCTCTTGTACTGGAATCCTATCCTAATACCAAGATCACGCTATACCTGCTTGTAATCGAACCCAAGCATGGCTCATTTTACCATGTGATCTCGTCAGCATGGCGTGTATAAAGCGGGGCCATTTCTCATTGGTCGCCGCAAGTGTCATTTGTTTCCACGACTCATGCCACCTCGAGCAAAGTCCGCTGGCGTTAATCTGCCTGAGTATCGCCTCGTAGTGGTTGGTGGCGGAGGTAGGCCCGTCGAGTGACGTGATTGTTGCAGGTGTGGGAAAAAGTGCCCTTACTATCCAATTTGTGCATGCACGTTTTGTGGATGAATACGACCCTACCATCGAAGGTACCAGGCCGACTTTGCATATTTTCATAATAAGATTCGTACAGGAAACAGTGTACTGTGGATGAGGAAACTGCGATTCTGGATATTCTTGATACGGCTGGACAGGAAGACTACAGGTACATCCCTTATCACCACTGACCTGCTAGTGCACTCCGGGACAGCTATTTGCGCCGAGGAGATGGGTTTCTCCTCGTCTTTGCCCTCAATTCCAAGAGCTCCTTCCAAGAGGTGCAAAAGTTCCAGGAACAAATATTGAGGGTGAAGGATGCAGATGCCTTTCCCATGATTCTAGTGGGCAACAAATCCGATCTCTCTGCCGAGCGACAAATCTCTGCAGCCGAGGCCAAGGAGCTGGCAAGGTCGTTTGGCTGTCGATACATTGAAACATCCGCCAAGGCTCGACACAATGTAGAAGAGTCGTTCTATGGGCTAGTAAAGGAAATACAAAAATCCCGTCAGGAACAAGCGGCGGGTGAGAAGAAGAATGCCCCGAATAGGAAATCCACTGGTTGTACCACCATGTAAAAATATATGTAGCATTGTTAGTTTTATATGAAGCGGTGGGATAGCATCCGCTTGCGATTGGTGGTCCCAATCGTAAATGCCATTCCATAAAGTTAGCCGAGTGTGTTACGGACACCGGCCTACAAAAGGCGTCACCAGCTTTAAATGAAAACTTTACTTCTTTAATAGCTCCCTTAGATATACTCTCTCACAAACATTTATGATCATTCAAATGTAATGAATTACTGGTCGTTAATCTAGAGTAGCAGTCAATGGGCCTAGAGTGGTGCCCAGCATTCAATTAGTCGAGAGTAATGGTAGCACCCAGATCTTCGAGTGTCTTTTTCAATTTCTCCGCCTCGTCCTTTTTGACCTTTTCCTTAATGAGCTTTGGCGCCGATTCCACAAAAGTCTTTGCCTCTACCAAATTCAGCTGCGGTAGCAGGGACTTGATCTCTCTAATAATCTTTGCCTTGCTGGCTGGGTCGAATTTCTCCAGCGTCACTCTAAATTCCGTCTTTTCCACCACTGGCTCCACTGGCGCCGCCGCAGCTTGTGCAGGTGCAGCAGCCATAGCCGGTGCGGCAATAATATCAGGCAGATTCAGTCGCTTCTTGAGCAAAGATACGAGCTGGGCGGTCTGGATTAGGTTGAGCTGACAAATATGGTCAACGAGACCGGCGAGTTCAGGAGAATGGGGAACTGTATCGACAGAGGCGGAGGGAATGCTAGCCTTTACGGCAGATATAGCTTCAACTGTAGGTGTGGTTGTTGTGGCAAAACAACGAACCATTCGACAAGATTTACGCCAACCGATTCGGCAAGAAAGACGACCCACTCCGACGTTGAGCATTGGCACTTGACAACTGACAAGGGTTCTATCGTTACTATGAACATTGAACTGTTGGGTCTATATTGTGATTAAATCTTACTATTAACATTGCATTATCATGTCTCTATGTGGTGTAGAAGGCTGATTAGCATGTCTTTGGAAATAGTTCCCTAGTTTAGAGAAGACCTAGTTGCTGGGTATTTGAGGACAGTGAGATGTGTATTCGTGCTATTCTAG
>MTSL01000172.1:0-25149 GCA_002794465.1 Paramicrosporidium saccamoebae | reverse complement strand
CCCCCCCCCCCTCTAACTCAACCTCACTCGTAAATATGCCTTAAACAAGGGTATTGTTGTCGGCAATCGCTGATTGGCCCAAGGCCGCCCCCAGACTTATAAATAGGCCCCGGCAACGCTCGTCGTACGACGGCGGTAACTCCTTCCGTACAACAGTTATCGACTCACACAATGACTGCTCCCTCACAGGACATGGTGGACTTGGACGGGCTGCTTGGAAACACGCCCGTCGAAGTTGCGGACCGGCCCGCTGTTACTGGAGTGGACCTTGCCAAGCACCCAAGTGGCATCGTTCCCGTCCTGCAGTACGTCTTAGTAGTAGTAAAGTCAATCATAGGAATGTTGTGGCGACAGTGAACTTGGAGTGTCGGCTGGACCTTAAGACCATTGCCCTCCATGCTCGCAACGCCGAGTATAATCCAAAGCGTTTCGCCGCCGTCATCATGCGCATCCGCGAACCCAAAACCACAGCGCTCATCTTTGCCTCGGGAAAGATGGTGGTGACTGGTGCCAAAAGCGAAGAGTTTTGTCGTTTGGCTGCTCGCAAGTATGCCCGCATCATCCAAAAACTCGGCTTTCCCGCTCGTTTCGCCGAGTTTAAAATCCAAAACATTGTCGGCAGTTGCGGCGTCAAGTTTCCCATCCGTCTCGAGGGTCTGGCCTTTTCTCACGGCCATTACTCCAGCTACGAACCGGAACTGTTCCCAGGTCTCATCTATCGCATGGTCAAGCCCAAGATTGTCCTGCTCATCTTTGTCAGCGGCAAAGTTGTGCTGACGGGCGCCAAGGTGCGCGATGAGATTTACCAGGCGTTTGAGAACATTTATCCGGTACTGACAGAATTCCGCAAGCCCTAAATAATCTGCGGTTATAGACAAACACGCATGTATCAATAAAATTATTTTCCGTTCCCAGGTCGCGTGTGGATAGATGGGAATTCATTTGATACGTGGGGGGGGGGCTGTAAAAAAGGTTGTGGAACAATGATAATAACGGCAATATCATATCATATCATATCGAGTTGGAGCATGATCGGGTGAAACAGCTTGCTTAAAGGACAGTAATCTCTATTTGGAGCATGATCAAGTAAAATGGTCTACCCCATAGAATACTTTCTATCCCACAAAGACGGTTTACATTAAGCGTGCGCGTAGGTAGAAGAGTTTATTAAACAGTATTCGCTTATTATAAAGGCTCCATGTGCTTTAATAAGAACTAGTTCACTCATCAACAGTGCCCCTACGGTTCACATTTTCCATCTCTGCTAATTGGTTGGCCAATCATCCCACTACTTTACACATGGACGAGTATGTAGCCCTGCTGCACAAGACTGTCCTTGGGCGCGATTATGACCAGCTGGCTGACCTTTTGTGGATTCCAGCAATGAAGAGTGCGTCTCGTCCGACAAGTACAGCCATATTGGGTCTTCTTGCGACACCATTGAGAGCTGTGAATATGCCTACTGGAGTGCCTTTGGCAGAAATGCTAAATTCGCACATTCGTCTTCTTGTTGCCCTGTCCAGTCAACCTCCAGCTGCTGCTGAAGCCTGCAAGTGTGCAGTTTCGGCGTTACAGGAGCTGTTAAAGAACCTAACTAGCGAGAGTCGTCGCGAAGTGTCTCTGCTGAAGCGTCTTTGTGACAATCTATTCCACCTTTCCATTATGGCAGGCTCTTTAGACCGGGAAGAGGCTGCACGACATCTCTCTCGAGCCTTCACCACTGCCATTACAGATCGTGCGCCATTGTCGCAGTCCAAGAAATGGGCCTCCATTCACATTGCCAATCTCTTGTTCCGGCTATACTTTCGGCTCGGCACAATCCGGCTCTGCCATAACATTGTGCGGGCCATTGACACGACAACCAAAGTAGAATTTCCACCATTGAGTCAGTTCCCCAAGGCTGAGGTGGTCACATACTGCTACTTTGGTGGTCGGCTCGCAATGAATCAGAGTGATTTTAAAAAGGCCGAAGAACTCTTTCAGAATGCCGTGAAAACATGTTCACACCAATTTGCCAAACAAAAGCGCGAACTGATGGTGTATTTTGTGCTGGTCAAGATGATTCATGGCCATCTCCCTCATCCCGACCTTTTGACGCGGCACGGCCTCGACACGCAATTCCACCATTTGGCTCTGGCCGTCCGCACCGGCGATCTGCGGCTCTTTGACCAGGTGCTGCTTGCCAACCAGTCGTTCTATATGAAAAAGGAAATTTTCCTCGTCATCCAGTTACAGCTCCGGAACCTAATCCTGCGCAGCTTCTACAAGAAGCTCTATCTGATTGGACTAAATCGGGGAATGCAACAGGAGAATCGACTGAACCTACGGTTAGTAGAGTTTGTCCTGGCAACATTGGGCATCCCCGACATGACAATCGACGAGGTGGAATGTATCGCAGCCAATCTCATCTTCCATGTACAAGAACTAGTGCATTTCTGACCTCTAGGGATTTATCAAGGGATATATTTCGCATGAAAAAAGCCTAATTGTTCTTAGCAAAAAGGCCGCCTTTCCACCTCCCAGCACATTTCTTTAAGAACCGGTGGTGTATATTAAGATTGGCAAGCATAATCAAAATTAGTCTTGAGATCGGGGCTGAGCTTGAGGTGGGGATTGGATATGGGATTTACCAAGCTGGGTCGGGCTGAGAAAAGATACCGGCTGGTGCCAATCGTTTGCCACCCGGCTTAGAACATGCTATGCTACAAGATTTATTTAGATTGTTAATATAATGATATTGGAAACTTGACCGCACAACCTTCATAACATTTCAATAATATCCACAAGTTCGCTAGTGCTCAAATAGGTCCCGTCTCCGTTATCGACCGGGGTAGGATGAGAGTTGAAAAGTGCTATTTTTGTTCCTCCCCATGCTATCCGGGACACGGCGTGGGCTTTGTCCGCAATGACGGCTCCCTTTTCCGTTTCTGTCGCAGCAAGTGTCACAAAAACTTCAAGGCCAAGCGCAATCCCCGCAAGATGCGCTGGACCAAGGCCTTCCGGAAGGCAGCGGGCAAGGAGATGACTGTGGACTCTACCTTTGAGTTTGAGAAGCGACGGAATGTGCCGGTGCGTTATGACCGGGAGATGATGGAGACGACAGTGCGAGCGATAAAGAGGGTACAAGAGGTGAGAGCCAAGAGGGAGAGGGCATTTGTCCGGAACCGAGTACAGGGCAAGGTACAGAAGGAAAAGGAGGAGGCCATGAAGCAGGTCCAGACCGGCATGGATCTCCTCAAGGTACCCACCATCAAAAAGAAACAGAGTATCAAGGTTGCCGCCAAGCCTGCCCAGAACCGTATGGAAGTCGATTAAATAAAGCTTTCTATATATCTATTATTGTGCAGGCAGCTCGGTATTCTATAGCCAATGATCAGCAAAACTGTTGTATTTATGAGTTGGGTTGGTAGTAACGACCAAAAGATTTTGATTCACCATAATTCACCATATATATCCTAACTCTCCTCTCGTCATGTTAGGATTGGTCCATCACGGGTCAGCAGTCATAATTGGTCCGTCACTCAAAATGTCCAATCAAGAGTGATCCATAAAAGGATCTCTGGCATGGCGATATTCAAATGACCCTATTTCCACTGCTATTGCTATCAATAGTAGAGATTGTGGCTGCATTGGGTGGACCGGCGCTGGGCGGGATCGAGAGCTTTGTAGAGGCTATGCGTCGTTTGGATGTTCAGAATGTTCCCTGTGCAGTGCTGGACGCGTCCTGTCTCTCCAATCCGCGCCACCTTGCTCTTCTCCATCTCCGAAATTATCCTGCTGAGCACTTGTTCACCACAAATTTTACGGCTCGTTTTGCTTCGGTTAATCGATGGCTCGACCATTTGACGTTGAAATCCAAAATTTACGAGCGGATGACAGAATCTCAACGTGGTCTGCTAGCCCTGGTGTTAAGATGGGCAGAGGGTGGAACAAAGGGAGTTTTAAAGCTTCGAAGGCCATTCCAATTTGCAGCATACTTACTACGGGGCCAAGTTGAAGAGACAGTGCTAAAAGAGATTTCGGAAGAGCGACTCACCTATGTGCTGCAATATGGTCGATCTAAAGAGGATCCCATTGTCGTCGAGTTTCTTAGCCCTTTTGTCAAGAGCGTTAGTCAGTGCTACTCAGAACTGGACTGGCTGGCGCCTCTAGATAAAGAAGCCAAGAAAATGGGCCTAGGCAGTCTACGAGAGCGAGTGTGCTCCTATAGTCATACAATCTTGGAATTTCTGAGCAAAGAGGCCCAAGCCAAAGAGACCAAAATGCCCAGACTAGAGACGGTTCTCCAACCCTTTTTGGCATACAATCCGCTGCTTGCATTTGCTGATCCCCATTTGGCACGGATCTACAAGGTCGCCATGGCCGTTGACAACGCTGCCCATTTAGAACTACTTAGTGCCATGGCTCCTGTCAGCGGCATCGTCTCTTCCAATCAGCTGTATACCGAATATGAACGTTACGTCTTCTCCGCCCGTCCTCGGCTCTCTGATGCAGTTTGGCTGCGTCTGTGCACCGGCACCGATGGTCAAATGGTGCGTCTTTTGGACACTGTACGAGGTTTCACTGCCTCCCTATCTTCACTCGCCAATTGCCGATTAATGAGTTTCGGAATGGATGGTGCCATGTCTCTGCGAGAGCGTGTGCAGCTAGTAGGCACTCTGATAGGGGAGAAATTCCGTGGCACATTTGGACGAGAGACGGAGGCTGCGCTTTTGATTCTGGGCCGAAACGAGCCCGCCGAGGCGCTGACTCGCCTGCATGAAAATCCCGATTTGGATGTCCGACTGAGGCTACTGTATCGCATCAAGGACGTTGGTCGACACTTACTCAAGACACACGGCCAGGACTACAGCAACTTGGAACTCTTAAATGGCATTGTGGCTACCGTTACTGCAGGCATGCTACTCATCACTGATGCCGAAGCGTCGCAAGTGTTGGCTCAAATTGTAAAGTGCAACCTGCAGGACGACGATGAGCTGCGCGTCTTCTTCCGTGCCATTGTGGACCATTCAACCACCATGACGTGTGCCTCTCCGCTTGGAGATGGAGCCTTATTGAGTGTTGACGGCGTGGGTGGCGGATCAAATGCCTATCTCTCCCTCATTCACCAAATCCTGGGATTCCCAGTTACCATCCCCACGGGCATTTCGCCCTTTGAAATTCGCAAACGAAACGCTCATTTGCTGCAACTACAAACTCAAGACGACTCGGCCTATTGGGAGCTGTTCGCACTAGCCATTCTCACAGCAGGGACATTGGCGGTGAAGCATGTCAATGCATTTTGGGATGCACCTACAACGGCCTCTGACTATATGAAAAAGATGGGAGAGATTCTCTGTCCAAATGAAACATTCCCAGAACTTGACGGATTCTCATTAGTGCTCAATTGGCATCTGTTGGTCCCAGATCATCTGGCCCGAATGGACTGCAGTGCCTACAAGGATCTTGTCGATCAGATGTGCTACGGTGGCATTTATTCCGTAAGCAAACGACAGGTTGTCATTGACCGCATCGTCCAGAAGAGGCCTTCATCTCGCTCAAAGGACTTGTCTGTCCTCCAAACCTGGTCAATGCATCACTTACGAGTCATTGAGGACGCCATCGATACCAACTCTCCCGACCTGGCTGTTATAATGAAAAACCCCGCAACACCCCACCTGCTCACAATTCCCCTCTACGGTCCCATCATTCGACGCATCCTGGATCATGCCTATTGGCGCGCCCGCTATCTTGCCCTTCATTTTACTCCTGGTGCCTACGAATGGTCGCTCCTCCTCGAGCTGCTTGACGATTATTTCCAAAGTCTCCCACTTGCCGAGCGTGTCTTTGTCCTGCCCAAAATAGTGCCAGACTTGCAGGCCCACATTGCTCAACATCCAGCTCTGAAAAAGCTTGAAAGGGAAAGCGTCGCTAATTTTGTGGGAAAGGCCGTAATTTACGGGGTGCCCATTCATCAGTGGCAAATTGATTCCGAAGCATTTAGAGAGCATCTATTCCGGGGAATCACACCACCAAAAACAATGGACAAGGACCAAATCTTCAAGACGGCTGTTCTACTAGGCTTTGGAAAAGATTGGGCTGCAATTTATACTGATCGCGACGCTCTAATCCATCCTCTCATAGAAGAACCGGAAGAAGAACCAAAAGAGGAATTGTAGATGGCACGTGGTGGAGTGTAAACTAACACTGTGAGGGACTAACGACTACAGAACCAAGACATGAATAGTACTCTGTTCCTGATTTAATAGAACAGCCATGCCCACTTTGTTGGTTATGATTTAATAGGACAACCTTCTCCACCTCGTTGTTCTTGATTTAATAAAACAACCATATCCACCTTGTTAGTCTTGATTTAATGCAGCAAACACATCCACCCCGCTGGTCCTGATTTAATAGAACAATCGTGTCTACTTATGCTCCCAAACGTCTAAATTAGATGCGTCACAGTTAATAAAGCAGTCTTTCTTGATCCCTCGTTTATTTGGATTTACGGGTGGCTGTGCCAATTTGACACGAATTGACTTTGGTTGCAAACCGCAAGGAGCATAGCGACTCGTTCAAATTATTTGCCGAGGGCGAGATATTCACAAACATGAGTGTTTTGCAATTGCCACCTATGTATAAGACGTTTCAAGTGGGAGTACCGAGGGAATTTTGCAATAAATAGGTTAGCTTGGAATTCCGGTACGGAATATGGGCCTCTTTGTTTGCGAGGGAATGAATGACATCTCCAAGACTACTGAGACTTTTGTTAATGGCTTGGGTTTCCTTTAGACGGTCGCCTGTAGAACCTGACTGACTCAGTCGTTCACTTCCAGCAAGATCGATCAAATGCAAAAGACCATCAATCTTTTCAGTGGTTATTGAATTTTCGCCTGCAATCTTGAGGGTAAACACACTATGGATTAGGTGGAGCAAATTAACCTAACCTGTGACTGCGCGAGGATCGTTCATTGCATTGCGTCTCTGCTACGGCGCGGTTGGCTGCAGCCTTCTTCAAGAGCGACATGATTTCATTTGGCTGACCCACGGGCAGGACGGTCAGGTCTGTCACATACGACTTTCCTTCCACGTGCTTTATATCGTACTTTGCATCAGTATCGACTTTGCTCGCAAGCAGATCCCTGATTGTCTCGTTGTAAATCTCCAAGTACGATGCTTCAAAGGAAAAGGCCCACCCCTTTTCTGCCAGCAACTCGGTAGATTCAAATATCTGATTAACCGCGCGGGGGATCATTCCGGCCCTCTCGGAATCACCTTCCATTGTAAAAGTCTTTCCACTGCCAGTTTGGCCATAGGCAAAGATACAGACGCGATATCCGTCCAGTGCGCTCTGCACAAGCTGTGATATTTCATCAAAAACGTCCTTTTGCGAGCTGTTCCAATCAAACACCCTATCAAAGGTGAACGGATACGACTTTGACATGGCATTTCCAGAGGCAGATTCGGTGCACTGGGTCAAGCAGATTTCATCCCGTTCATCAGGAGTCACACCCACGGCTAAATGCCGTAGAGCTTGTTCAGGCACAGTATTATCGGGAATTTCAAGCGGCAGAATAGGCCTCACTCTGCAAAAGACACGAATGTTGCCCTTTAATTCCTGCACCATATTGTGGAGTTTTCGTCGGAGAGTCTCGCCGTCCTGTAATTTTCTGGCAGCAATAGATAGTTCTTCGTTGAGAGTGGATATTTGCGATTCCAGAGATTCGATATTTTTTTGCTGTGCCAAAGTAGAACTTTCTAAATTCTCAATTCGTTCTTTGAGAGATCTAATTTGAGAGTCTGATTCTGTCAAAGAGGACGATTGCTTGGATAACGTGGATTTTAGAGAAACACACTCTTCCCGACTAATTTGAAGCTCAGCTCCCAGACTATCCACATTGGCCTGGAGACGATCTCGGCCTGTGGTCATGTCATCAAGTTCATTTTGTAACTTGTTTTTTGTCCGGGTAAATTCTTCCTGCAGTTCACTTTGATCATTCTACAGTTAAAAATATTGGAAATTTTACAGTCATCTGTCGCCTTAGTTTTCGCAAGTCTTCTTCCAAATCCTCCGCCTCTTTGCTTTTGGACGCTAGTTTTGCAGCCAAATGAGCTTTATCGTCTTCCAAAACTCGAACAGTGCCCAAAGTCTCTGTCAGCTTGGCTTGGATCGAGTCATTAGAGCTGTTAGAGTTTTCCATTCGGGCTTTAAGTTCGGCGACCATTTGTCCCATTTCTTCAAGTTTTCCCTTGTGGTCCCAATCGGGCCGCTGACCAGTTTTAGTGGCAATACTATCTGAAGCATTATATGTTGTGCGAGGAATTGGCGCTTTCCCAGAAGCCGCCGTCCTTGGTGGTGCGCGGGGATATTGCTTTGTGACTGGCGCCGGCCGTCCAGTGACTGCAGCTGATGTTTTGTATGTCTTGACCATTCGATCTCCAGAAATGGTAGGAGCAGGAATAGCAGCGGGCAAGACTGGATTGCGTGGCGGAGACTCTATCCGTCTTTTCATCGTGGCCCGTCGCTCCTCTGACGGTTCAGTCTCAACAGTCGCAAGGGGCTCAGCGGGCGCAGTGGGTGCAATTGTTAGCTCCTTTCGCGACTTTGGAGGACGGAGCTTGGAGGGAGTATTAGCAGTCGACTTTTGGTTCTCCATGAAAAATGCTTCCCGCCAATTTCCAATTATTTTTATTAGTTTATGGCCATGTGAGTGACATGTCAAGTACTGTTGTATAAATTATGGACCTTTTACTTGTTCAGCGACCTTACGTTAGCAAGGGGATCATTATAGTTATCATTTTCACGCAAATTATAGATTGCTCGTTTGCCAAAGGATCGGCTTAGAGTCGTAATGCATTACCAATCGATAATGTGTGCTTGATGTGAACGGTAATGCAGCTGTGCACTGGAAACTATGATTGGTTATTTAGTAGGATCCCCCAATCAGCAGTCTGTACCTGAAACTCACAAGTGATCATGCCGTCCCACAGATGAGATTATTGGTCCCTAAGATTGCCTCCAATAGCAATGTCACGACCGTATAGCTTTATTACGGCTGATTGAGACAGTATCCAGGGCTAATGAAGGAGGGTCTACTAGACAGCGCTACATCCACTGTCAGCTGGCTTCGCTGGCTTTTACGGTGGACAACAGTGCTCCTCTTGGTCTATGTGACGATTGATGCAGTGGATTTAAATGCTTCAATGCGCAAACCACTTTCCCCAGAGGACACGAAGGCGATCCTTTCGGGGAAAAGGTACTTTATTGCGGCCTTATTAAAAGACAATGAGAGTATCATGGCCAATTGGACAAGGGAGCTCTTGAAAACTATCAACTCGCTGGGCGATGATAATGTTTTTGTATCGATCGTGGAGAATGGCGATAGCCGAGACGGCACTAGGCGGCATTTGGACAATTTAAAAGCATCACTGAAAGAACAGAGTATACGTCACTCGATTATTGTTGAAGAGGTTGTTCAGCGAAATGACAAGGATCGGATCGAGCTATTATCGGAACTTCGGAATAAGGCAATCGAGCCTTTATATTCCATGACCAAATGGGATCCGAAAATGACCCGAGTCCTTTTTTTAAATGACATTTGGTTCAAATCCACAGATTTGCTCGAATTGCTGATCACCAATCGCGGAGAATACGACATTGCCTGTGCCCTGGACTTTTATGTCCGCTTTTACGACAGCTGGGTTACTCGAGACCTCACTGGAAGTGAGATAAGGCCCAGTTTCCCCTATTTCAACGACGCCACCGCTAAAGAACAGCAGCGACATGGCAAGCCGGTAAGAGTCTTTAGTTGCTGGAATGGAGTAGCAGTTTTGCAGGCAGAGCCCTTTTTTAAAAAGGTTGCATTCAGGACGTCCAGTGCATCGCAGATCTATCATTCAGAATGTTTTTGGATCTGCTATGATTTCTGGAAGGCTGGATATAACCGGGTCCTGATCAACCCCAATGTAAATGTTGCATATAATCAATGGTTCTACCACATGCACAATACGATTTATTCAAAGATTATCCATCCGTTACAGGCAGCACTGAGCTGGATTGTGTCACGTTACGAGCCAAATGCGGATTCTCTACCTTCAAACAATTTCCCCGCGACGGCCGAACAATGGCAATCGTATCGCTAATAGACTAGTTTGTATAACGAACAATAACAATAAACCACAGCATATTTACCAGTCATGTATACATTTCACTGTCCTCTACGTCACATATATGTCGCTGCTTTTCAAAAATTTACCCATGTCGAACGATGATCTTTGCGAAATGATACGACAACGGGATGAACTTGACCTGCGCATCCGACAGAACATTGCAACACTCGAACAGGTGCCACCATGGAGAATGTGACGACAATTTAGATGGGACCCGGTATGGACAGGACGTTGGTAGATAGCGAGGGATTCCCGTTGCCAAATATTGACTTGTACACTGTCAAGGAGCTCCGTGGTGCCACCAGAAGTATGTCCACGCTACGGTGGCCACAGTTTGTAGGAATGATGACTGATTATCGACAACTCATGGCCCATATTGAGGCTGCGTTACCAGCAGCCCTAAACAGCGGCGGGTTTGAGGCCAAACGTCAACCTTTTCTGCGCATTGAGACGGTCACTCCAAATTCACCGGCCCATAACGCCGTAACGCTCCATCCGTACTCACATTTAGGGACTAATTCCGGGCGACCTTGTATTGTCAATCGGGGCCATCACAAAGGACACTTTTACAACAATGGCCAAGGTTGCTGAGCTGGTAGAGACTATGAAAAGCACTCAATCCACCCTAACGGTGAGCATCAGAAGAAACGAAACGGATCTAAGTCTGCATTTATCACTAAAGACAGGAAATTCAATTGGATGTCTAATGACTTTGCTACCGCTACACAAATAAATACATCAAGTGATGATTATTAACTGAGTGTTTATCAATTGCTGACTGCTTACTTGTCGACAACATTCGATAATATCCGGTGATAATATGCGATGATAATATTCAGTGATAGTATTCGATGATAGTATTCGATGATAATATCCGGTGATAATATTCAGTGATAGTATTCGATGATAATATTCGGTGATAGTATTCGATAATAATATTCGATGATAATATCCGGTGATAATATTCGACAATACGGCACATATTGATGACTTAGACTAAACCAAAGCCAGTGCAACCTTCGTTAATGGCTTTGCTAAGCATGTCTCGGAGCTGTTCATACGTCTCGTATTCCGGCAGATCGAGTTGGTTGAAGCAAGTGTGTGCACTTGGCAGTCTATCCTTGGCGCCATAGTCCCGATGGATCTGGAACTTTTGCACTCCACTGGACCCTTGTAGACTGGCAAATCCATCTAGCGGCACTTTGGATGTTCCAGTGACGAATTGGAGCAATTTTGCGCGATACTCTTGGTCAAATGACCGGACTGCCCTCCAGAACCATTGGATTTGTGGCGAGGAAACATTGTAGCCAGAGTACTCGGTATTGTTCTTCCAGTCATCCACGTCAATGTCGGGCATTCCAGAGATGAGCAGTTCGAGTTCCTGTTCATTAAATATCGACATGAGAGAGGCCGGAATGACTTCGTGGAAGCCACGTAAAAATGCATCAATTTGTGGCTTGATTGCAGTCGTCAACTTGTTCTCCGTCACCAAGCGCACATATTCGCGCTTATTGGCCTCGGTCACGGCAATCGATTGTCCGTCTGGCTTCAGATCAACAATCTTCAAGACACCAAAATCGTCAGACTCTACGCTAAACGTAAGCTCCATAATGTCGGTAATGTCATTCTCCAAAATCCAAACCAGACTTTTGAAAAATTCGGGATCAGCAGCTTCCAAGTCTTTAAAATCTACCGGAATGTGCAAAATATGCTTATAGAAAGAGCGTGTAAAGTAGCAATCCAGCAGCCGGTTGTCATAAATGGCCTTGCCGATAATCCTTCCAATAAAGGTGAAATACAAGAGATGGTCGGGATTGATGTACGACATTTGATTCGGCTGATAGGTAATCTTATCCACAGTGGACACTTTGAAGAGGGCATTGTTAGGATCAAACATTTGTCTGGACAACACTGCAAACCATTCGCGGGTCACACCACCAGCATCCAGTCCGTCCTCTTCATAGAATTTGATGGAAAGTCGTCCAAATTTCACTAAAACATTACACAACCATGTCTATCCTCTTACCTTCTTCACTAGAACGAGCCATGATGGCATGGAATGAATCTTCAAATACCTGGGCTCGGCGAACATGGATTGACAAAGTTGGCCGGGAGGCGCCCTTTTTCACCAACTGCGTCTTAAACCATGCCCTCTTATTATCAAAGTCTAGTACACGGGGCATCTTTGTCAGCAGGATAAAGGCACCTGTGCTGAGCAGTGACGAGTTGCTGCGGATCATAGTGTTCAAAATCAGCCGATTCCTTTCGGCAAAGGTAAAGACGGCATCCTCTACAGACGCTCGTTGTTCTGGCACCAGCAGGGCTGCTTGACGAACGTGCCAAAAGTGCGATTCGAGCGAGGGAAGTAGTCCCGTGGCAACGTGATAGAGTTCGGATTCTTCACCAATGTCCGTCAGGCAGTTATCAAGGGCTTTGAATAACCGAGGCCAACAGTCTGATTTTGCATTCTCCTTGGCCGAGTCCCAAGAAATCCCCTCGACTTCGCTTAGAGTGTCAAAGGTCTGGGAACGTTCCTCGTCTGCCTTCAGAGGCCGTAATATTGTGCTGCTGAGCATCTTCATGGCACGCAGCAACTTTGATTGGGAGGACTGAGGAACAGACATTACCTTGAGCGCCTCGTTTATCTTTCCCTTATCACAAGACTTGATCACTGGCAACAAGCCATCCACTTCAAGCGCAGCGCCATGGGCCAACCGAATAGACAAGTCTGCAAGTTCAGTGAGAATAACATTTGCCACACGATCGACTAATGACAGATTTTGAAATGCCTGAGTGGCGTATTGGAAGGCCTTTGGGCTCAATTCGCTCTGAATAATTGCACGAACGAGGGAGGAGACAAACGACGAAGGAATGTCAGGAAGACCCGCACCCGCACCCTCACCCTTGTCCTGTTCCTTGTTCTTGTCCGCCTCTTTCCTTTCCTTGAGGGGTAAAGTGATCATCTGAAGCAAATGTAGCAAGTGTTCAACAAGCAATGGGATTTGCACAAATGCCTGCCTCTCAAGACATGCAAGGAGAAGAACTATGGGATACTTTGTGCTGACAATGGTCGGCTTTGCACCCTTCTCTGCCTTTCGGTCAAATCTCTTGATTGTCCACGGCGAGTCATAGCACGAAATGAAGAATTGTCGAACATCACTGTTATGTTGGACCAGCTGCATTAGTACTTGCAACGTTCTTTGCTGGATCACTACGTACGCAGAACCTCCAAATGGATCGGCATGCACTGGTGACTTTACCAGCGGAGACTTTTTCTTTGGGGTGGAACGTGGGGTGGACGACTTGCTCTTCCCTCCCGACCCATTAAGGATGACAAAATTCTCCAGCACTGCGTCCAGGCTATTAACATTGTCGGGCATCTCCTCCAAAATATAAATCAACATGTTCAAAAGATCCGCTCGCGTAGAATTACCGGCACACAAATGTTGGAAGAGGCGCATGTGGGTCCGATGTTCCGTCATTAATGGATCAAAATAGAGACGGAGGATGGTGGCCAAAGAAGAGACATTGACCATGTTGGCATAGTCTCTCTTGGCAATAGAGACGCTTGGCTGGCTCTGTGTGGCTCGATCGCCACTAGCTCGATCTCCGCTAGCTCTAGTGTCTCCACCACTGCTAATGCCCGCACCACTAGTACTACCTTCACGAAGACGCCTCATCGAATCGCTTAGTGCGCTGATCAAGTGAGTCACTTCGTCAGATTGTCGATTGTCCTGTCTGGTCCGCTGCAGCGACTGTTCAATGGTCGTTATTCCGCCATATACTTCAGTCAATGTTCGTTCCACATCAGATGTAAGATTTCCCAACAGAGCACCAATGTCCATCTCTCCCAATCGACCTCCGCCCCTCCTTCGGTAGCGATCAATTTCATGCTGGCTAAGACGTCGGTAATCCTCTCGTAGATCTGCAGGGAGAGACGCAAGGAAATCTTCGTTAATATGAACATCTGCGCCATCAGAAATGTTATGCCGCCTCTCTTCAAAGTACTGCTCAAGCACCTCTCTCCGCATCTCAAACGGCAGTGCTTCAAGGAACTCTCTATCAGGTCCCATGTCCTCGTAAACTTCAACAGGACCCTCTGCCGATGCCATGGACTGAGACTCTTCCGACATTTGAACATCAGGAGACGGCTCTGGATTAGCTTGAGATTCTCCCTCCTGCTCATGGCCGGGTCCAAGCTCAAGTTCACGCTTCTCCAATTCAGCCTTTCGCCCCTCCTCTGCTTCTGGCAGCAAATCCTTTACAACAAGCGGAGCAGCGTCGGATGAAACATCTCTGGTATCTTCAGACAGGAACAGCTTGCATTCCTGAGACCATCGCTTGATGGTATTGATAATGGTTGGAGTGTGAAAGACATCTTGATTCTCTTGCCAAACCTTGGTTGCCTGTTGGGACGCCTGCGGTCCGCCCGGAAGTCTGCCGACGTCGAATCCAAACGTTCTTGGGACATTTTCAACGTGCCCACCGATGAGCGGATGAAGGAACACGTCAACTTCTCTAGTCTGAGAAGCAAAAGTCCGCACTTCAGAATCAATGAGCCGGCCAGGAATATTTCGACGGGCAAAGGCGCCACGAGGACGGAGGGACATGACGAGATTGTCATTATAGAACTGGCCATCTTCGTCAAATTCATCTTCCTCCACACTGAAACCATCCTCATCCATGGATTCTTCACTAAGATATTCGCCATCTCCGTCTTCGTCTTCCTCATCCTGGTCTTCATGGAAACGGCGACTATCAATAGTATCCTCCATGCCAAATGGATCGGTTCTAAAGGCACTCCGAATCATCTCCCCACTACCGGCAAAATTGTCCATTGGGATAACATGGAATCCTGACGAAGCGGCATCGGCGGCCGGACCAGAACGACCCACTGGAGGTTGGACAATGACACGGTAGCCTTCATCGTCAATATCCGAGTACATCATGTCGCTATCCTCACTCTCGTCATCATCATCATCAGAATAGTCTGTAATGTCCATGTCATCGGCACTCATATCATCAACCGACATCATGTCGTCGCTCTCTGAATCGTCGTCCATTCCATCATCCATCTCATCGTCCATGTCATCAGACATATCATCATCCATGTCATCATCCATTTCGTCCGACAATCCATCGGACATGTCGTCGTCTTCACTAAAGTCCCCTTCCCCTTCAAGCAGCATGTTGACGGAGCCACCCGAGGCAATATTATTCAACTTGTTACCGAGACGAGCAAGAATTTCCAGTGAAAAGATAATCTTGGCGGCCACCATTGGTGCCATTGGCGCTTTCCGATCAATATTCTTCAAGATGGTGGTTAAATGGGCAACAAATCCCTTCTCAAGCATCCTAGCAGTGACGGCAGCCTGCACAGGGCTCTGCATTCTCGTTGATGTGGAACTTGACTTGACGCTGATCAGCACAAACACAGTCATGATTAGACACCATGCCCGTGACATTTTGGAATAAGTATCAATGGACGAGCCACAATCGGCCGTAAATCTTACCAGAGACGATCCGAGAGAGTCAACAACAAGCTTCACCCGCTCTGGTAGAACAGTTAATCGGTCGGGGACTGAAGCTTGCTGAGGACCCATGCAAATCTCATCCAAGAGATGGCTCACCCACATGGATTCGTTGACAAAGACTCTTGAGCCCAGGGAACCGGCAAGCTCTCCACTGGGTGTCATCTTGTCAAACAAAAAGGCCATGAAATCAGACAAGTTTGAGGCAGATAGTAAGGCCTCGCGGCAGACTGGATATGAATGGACGAGTTCAACTATTGAGACCAAGATTGAGCAGCGCTTGAAATGGGCCATCACCACCGCTTCATCAGTCTCGGCCTTTTCGTTGGCCTCGGCGCTTTCTGAGGGGGGAAAAGTGTTCATCTTCATCAGCTCGCCCATCAAAGTCTCAATGATTAACGACGCCTTTGGCGATAGCTCTGCATTTTTCAAATCCTCCTGGGAAGGGCTGGAAGGTTTTGGTTCCTCCGAGGTTGCAAACAGTTTTCGAGAGGCAAAAGTTAAATCAGATTGATCTTGCCAGTTTGGGTCATCCCAATAAAGTTTGTAATGCTTTGCAATGGCAACCCTGAACGATTCAAAGTCACGACATGCGCAAAATTCCAAATTTCCCGTAGACAAAAAAGTGTTCACTTTGGCTCGATTTCCAAACGGAAGATTGATGGACGAAACTTCCACATCAATCAAGATGGACAGATATGCCAATGTTTCAATCAAATGTCGCAAAATTAGCACTGAAAGGGTGGCCATGGACCGATAGCGACGGTCCCTGCTTTGCAAACATTCGACAGCCCGTCTAATCAGGGCAGGGATCAGTGTCGCCACATCAATAGACTTGGAGGCCTCCTCGACTCTAGTGAGGGAGGCGAGGAGATACAGGGAGCTGAGGTCAATGTCCAAGTCAACCCTGTCAGAGGAGATGCAATCAAGAGCCAGCTTTACGAGTTGAGAAATCATTGCAGGATCAATCTTTTTCCCATGGATCGTCTCTTCCTCCACGAGCGGGACCGTGGACATGAACACAATCTCGGCCAGCAGTAACAATCCTCCCGCCATAGCCTTTGAGTTTTGCGTCGTGCTTGCAAGTTGGAATGCATTCAAAAATGACGGAAGAGCGTCCACCAGCAGAGGATACATAAATTTACGTGCACTGCAATTAGCTGACCCTGCGAGGAGACAAAGACGGGTGTCTAACGAAAGGGGACAGTCTGCAGAAAGCACCCACGAATAGATAGGCTCAACCCTACTATGGAATGTCTCTGACTCAGTCTGAAGACTTACAGGGTTTGAACTTGGACTTTGTACGGAATTCACAGTGTCATCGTCTCTCACCGGTTTCACTTCAGTACTACTTGCCGCAGATTCGGCCCGCGCAAGACCCATCTCAGTTTTCACACAAGTCTTCATCAAGGTTGCAACTTCAACAACAGTGTCAGGGGAACATTCAAGAAATTCTTGTGCAATCATCCCAAAGTTGTTCTTGACATTGCTCCTAAAGTCCTTTAGTGTCTGGCCTCGAGACTGAGAGTCCTCAGCAGGGTTAAGCTGAATAAGGCTGGAGTAACAGGTGAGAACTAGTGACAAGACTGGACCACCCAGAGCGGTGCGAAACTCTTTTGACAGGGACGGGAATTCGTAACAAAACAGTGCAACCATTTCTCGCAGTGCATCGTGCTCGTCACGAGCTCCAGTGGCCTTGAGATTCGGATCAACCATTCTCGCGAACAAGTTGAGCGCCTCCTTGACCGCCATTATATAGTCCGGAGTAATGTTCTCAATGGAGGCTGATAGTAAAAAGTCCTTTACAGCACTCGTCAAGTCTTTCATTCCGCCCAACTTGATAAAGGACGTCACCACCGGCTCCATTAGCGTGCTTCGATTAGCACCATCATCAAAAAAGATGACAGGAAGGAACTGCATAACATGGGTGAACAAGAACGAGCGCAAATCTATAGATACAGTCTTCCCATCCGTATTAAGCCATGTGAGGGCGTTGATTGCACAATTTGCAACATGATCGCACAGCTTGGCATGCAATTCATCACCCGCACTTCGAGAAGCCAGCATTTTGGAGAGACCGCCAAAGATGGCTGAAATGTTTGTCATGATGCGCTGTAGTGTGAACGACACTATGAGGACATTTTTGACGCGTGCACTAGATTCCGGTGCTAGGCTCTTCAGCTCCTCGTCGCTCAAATGCAACAATTTTCTACCTGGAGACAGCTGGGCAAGTGCACCAGAAAAGGTAGCAAACACTGGAGCCTTAAAGTCAGTCTTTGCCTTCAGCAAGACTCCTGCTGCGTGGGATTCATCCAAGGATTGGAACAAATGGCCCAACTCCCAACTGGACACTTTTAACAAGATAGCAAGAAGGACAACAGCCGCCTCGCCCTCAATCGAGGCAAATCCCTTGATCAGCGATCCTCCAACTCGAGCAAAAGTGTATGCATGAGTAACATATAAATCCCGGAGAAGTCCAATAACGGCCAATGTTGATGTCAGCAATTGGAAATGCTTATTTGCCGAGTCAATCACCGGAGAGTCGAGGGATTCAAGAACTTGTGAAAAGTAAGAGTGGGGTGTGACATCAGACAAGATTTCTTCCATCTCTGGTGCGCGCTTCACCCAATGTCGCAGGACTGACGCTATTACATGATCACCATCCAGGTCGCTGAGGACTCGCAGCATGTGTGAAATCGAAAGCGACTCGTTGTAGACGGTAAAATCAAACGATATTCCTGGTGCATAGAACACTTCCATCATGGCATTTACACCGTCCGCATCGATAAATTCCCGAGCGTGCGAAGGAGTCTGCACCACTCCCTCAATGAATGAGGAAAAGGTCTCTAATATTTGCGACAGTACTGGCTCGACTCGCTTCTCTGGAGCACTCTTGTCAACTACAGATAGCTGACATCCTGAAAATAGGTCCACATTTACAGGATCAGCTGCAAGCTCTGCCACCACAGCTGGGACACGACGGAGGGCCTTTACAATGTCGGCAATCACCATGGGACGAAATTGTGGATGATGTCGGATAAACTCGTCCATGGCAGTTCCCAAACTACTAGCGGTGGATCTACTTCGCAGCAGCTTTAGCAGGTCCAGATCCAAAAACGCATTGCAAAGCGTCTCGACCGGATCAGTAGCGGCAAAGTTTTCCGTACCATTACTATTCAAACAGACTGCAGAAAAGGCATACGGGATCTTGGCGAGTAATTCCGAACTTGTTGGAATCCTTTTCTTGATGGCCTGCAAGAGAGCCTGGGGGGTTCCAATTTCTTGCAAGACTCCGAGTCCCGTGGGCTCGTTGTGGATAAAGCTAGCAGTGATGCTGACCGAGTGGGAGATGGTTTCCACACTGAAACTATCAGCCCGTTCAAAAATGGCTCGAAGCCCTTTAAACAACGGCCCCTCCAAGAGATTGCGAAGACGGTCATCGGCGCCATTACTATTCAGCATCTTGTCGACAAATCGCAAAAGACACTGCAGGAGGATAGCCTCGGCATGGGGAAGCGGGGGCTGATCTGGCTCCCGATCCAAGGCGGCAATGCTTGCATCGACAAAAGAGGTTATTTGCTTGACTACTGCAAAGATTCCGTTGTATATGAAAAACGCATCCAAGGCGGTGGAGTAGTGGTGTACCAAGGCATCCAAAATATACAACGTCTTTTCCAAAACCTTGTAGTAGCGGGGATGAACTGCGTCAATCGCACGGACAGCATCCGAGACAAATCCAGAATTGGAAAACGACTCGTCTAAATCCACCTGCGTGACAAGGACACTGACAAAGTCCATGAATGCATAGGTGAACATTGTGGGATACGGCAAAACGTCCAGACCGGCAACAATAGAATCTACAATCATCCGGAATATCGATGCGACAGGACCATGGCCGGCAGAAATGTTCAGAGCCAACATAATCTCATTCCATCGGCTGGAGCTCTTGAGACAACTGCGAAGAATCGATAACGCGGCCAACTCCATCTTCATCAATCCCCGGGGAACGGGAGTGAGCATCTTTGCAGTGTCGGCAACAAGAGTGGGCGACATGGCAAAAAAGGCAGAATCCACAGATCCCTCGGGCTGTGCCATGAGAAATATGGCAGTTGACAACATTTTAATGTACTGCACAAGATCGGAACTACTGGCCATCAAGGAGGGGAGGCGTTGCGCATGATACTCCCTGAACCGTAAAGCAAATTTAGCTTCCTCGAGCTCGCCCATTTCTGGGATAAACGGCAGAGCCAGCTGAGCGAGGATGGCCAACTCGTCGGTCCCAATTTCTCTCTCAAACGTATTTCGTAAACTGGTCTGTGAGTCGAGCTTACGGGCTGGAATGAGCAATAATTCTAAAACCTTTTCTAGCACTTCCATATCGTCCGTCACCAGCAGTCTCTTTAATCTATCATAAGAACAGAAAATGTTCCGACTAGAACAATTCTCCAACAGCAACCGCGTGAAGACTAGTATATTCACCAAAAGACTCTGGCTTTCATTCAGAGCCGACGATTGCAGATGCGTTTCCTTATCCCAGTGTGCTTCAATTACCCGCGCCAGCGATTCGTCAAACCGGTCTAGAAGGGGCACCCAGTGGAACAGGTCACTTTTGGGAAATGTCCACCGTTCTCCACAATGCACTGATAACAAGCTCGCAAGGTCTTTGTCATCTGTAGATAGCGCTTTTTCGGCAAACGTCGTGACTTCTAAAGGCTACCGAATATTATAAAATATTAGCAAAGGATACCGCAGGCTGCAGCTTTTTACTAGGCTGCTTCTTAACCTTCATATGTCGTAACTACGGCCTCCAAGCAGTATTTCAACGATTGCCAGTCCAGGGCCAAGGATCCACTTAAAAACATTATTTATTCTTTAAAATCGTGGCAAGCAACCCGGAACAGATACAAGGAATTAGAGGAAAAAGTGCAGCAAGGTAAATCTTGCCGATCCCAGTGCCAATTTCAAGCCAGCTTTCAGCATACGGCAAGCAAGCCATCATAATGGCGGTAGTTGGCCCAGAAATTAACATGGCCAGCTCAATTAGCGAATCAAAAATGTCCGCGGCCCGACTTTGATGGATTCTTTTGATCAAAGTGACAAAGAAGAGGATCCCAGGCACAGCTGTGAACAGGATTTGACTCTGCCGTGGTGCTTTAAGGATGGATAGGAGAGGACCGGCAGTGTACTGATCATTAGATGTGGCAAAGGACAAGCCACCTGGGCCAATTGTCAGTATGAGTAGCAAAAGCAATAATGGAAAACGAGGCTTCTCCGCGCCATTACCAATTGTCTCATAAACGACCGTACTGTCCCAGACCAGCGTAGCCGTGTACACTAATACCGCACACATGGAGAAGATCAGCACTGGATCAACCATCAGTATTAACGTGGCCAGGGCAAGACCAGCACACAAGACTGACGACATGGCGGCGAGATTGCCCCGTCTGTGGAGCGCACCACAAGCTACAGTCACGGTCCCCACAATAATTACATAGCTGAGGAATGCCAAGGGAGTTGCAGCTGCGGGCCAGATCATTCTGGATGCCAACAGAACCTTTAGAAGAACTCCCAACTCGACTGTCAAGACACGGACTATGGTATGTTCAAGCCCCGACAATGAACCACCCAGCATGTCCAAGATTCCATAAGCGCAGGAAAAGGTCCCCACGACTGCAACAATATGGCGTAGCGACTGATACTTTGTCAATGTAGCAATAGACAAGAGTACCCCCAGAGCAAGTCTCTTGTATATAAGAGCCTTGGTAGCGTTTTTCTGAAACAGTATCAACACTGTCAAGATGGGCAACATCCATGGACTCCACAAAACGGCAGCAATCGTTGCAGATTGCACGAAGAGAGAGCACAATTCGGAGAACTGGATGGTCGGGAAAGCCGTGGACCAAATGAAAGCTGCAATAAAAGACGCCATCAACGACGGTAATGATCGGAATGCCAAAAACCACCATCCAAATGCGGCGGCAGCCGAGACTGCGGATGCTATGACCATTGCAGGCGATATTCCAGTTTTGTAGGCTATACCAGCTTTGGATACTGCGCTAGTTTTGGGTACTATGCCAATTGTAGATGATGCAAGCTTCCCCTTGTAATTGAGCAAGACTAATCCTATGCAGCCAAAAACAAAAGGGAATCCAGAAAAAAGAGCACGCAACAAAGCGGCTCGTCCACGCGAACGGCAAATGTCAGAAATGAGGCTTGCGGCCTTTTCAGCAACGTCAGTATCTGTTTGCTTCACAAGAGCGGTCAGTCGGCTGGAATATGATTCAGCGACAGACTGTAAAGTGACCAGATCGTACCACATGGATGGTCGACCATGCAATGTGGAAGTGTACGCGTTGTATTCGTTTAGTAATTGTCCCGCATTCGAAATCAGCATCTTACTCCTCTCAGATTTGGGTAGATTCATCAGTTCCCCGGGAACTGGCAAGAGACTATTGGCAGGGAACGAAAGACCAAGTAGAGCTGACGCAAATGACGCAATACTCTTTTGCTGTATTTGCAACTGGCATCCGCGTCCGACTCCTTGGAGTGCCGGTATGCCCCACGCCACAAAGGGACAGGATCTTGAATGAATGTCTGCTCCGCCATGTCCACCGACATTAGGGAACCCATGATCAGCAGTAAAGATAAAGAGCGTCTGTGAGTCTTTAAAGCGCTTTTCAGTGGCTGTCTCAATGGCGCTAATCACTGAATCTACATATTGGGCATTTCCACTGTAATTTGGAGACAAAGCGCCGTGTCTATGGCCACTAGTGTCAACACCCGCTAGATGCACAAAGAAAACGACACCATCCCCCTCGATCCGCTCCTTTGCCCCCTCACTATCAAGAAGACTGCGGAATTCATTGAGGGACCACAGGTCCAAGTTGGAGGGATCTGGGTCCGCGTGATATCTTTCATACGGAAAACTCTTAATTCGTACATTGGGGCCGTCAAAGAATTCGACGACATCCGGTCCTCCAAATGCAAAGGCATGACGGGCGCGTTTCAATAAATGATCAAACTCTTGGCCGTTCCGTTTCCACCCGTTGAGGACATTGGACAAATCTTCAGGGAAGCCCGCCAATAAGGCTACATGACTTGGCCTAGACTCTGTGGGCGCATCAGCCATCGATGTGCGACAAACAGAATCGGGACGACGTGTTCTCCGTAACATACCTGGCATATTGGTTAATACGCCATCATGAAAGTTCTTGTAGGCCACGTCCTGCCTCAATCCATCGGAAACAATAAAGACGAGTCGTTTTGCTTGAGGGGCTGGCTTTATTGTCTCATACACTTTGGCTGGCGATACTTGTGGTCGCAAGTGTATATCATATAACGATACTGACAGCATCAATATCAACACTGTGTTCTTCAGAACTGACCCAAGCAACTTTGGTAATCCTGTAGAGGTCTTTGACGCATCGGATATGTTCAGCGGAGCAAGTTGCATCGGCAAGTAAAATGCTTTATTATTTCCAACCTTTTTTACCAGAAGCCTAGCCCTCAAGTCCTCGCAGATATATCCAGCGGAGCAAGTTGCGTTGACAAGTGCTTTACCATCTCCTACCCTCCTTTACCAGTAGTCTGGCCCCCAATTCCTCACATAGATATCCAACGGACCAAGCTGCATCAACAAATACTTTATTATTTCTTGCCCATTTTTTCTTTGGCAATCACTGGTCGGGAAGATACAGTTTCAAAAGTTGTTCGGTTCCGCTTGGTATCCAATGCAGGTTGGTTATCATCCTTTTCTTTCACCAACAGTCTGGCCCTCAGCTCCTCATCGTCAACTGATATATACATTCGCTTGGCTTTGCTGGTTGGAGTGAGCGTGTTGATTGTCATGGAGCTTGTCAGCAAGGAATCCATATGCCCTAAATCTGGGATTATTTTTTCACACGATTCGTCGTCATATTCCTCCAACTCTGTTTCTGAATCCATCTCGGTCTCTGGCTCTGATCCTGTTGATAGCCTATCCTGATCAAGTAATTTCAGGAAATCTGGATGAGATTGCGCCTGATCGGCTGTATGTACACGAATCTGGCCATATTTAGATTTAGAGCCAGCCATTCCCTGCAGTCCCGTGCCGTCTTCATCATTATCGGCGTATTTTTTGCGCAATTCTGCATATGCACCAGTTTCTCTCAGAACGTCATCTGGCACAAATCTGTTCATAAACATTTCCATTTCAGCAGCCTCTTCTTCCGCTTTCAGCTGTCTGTGAAGGATGAACTGTTCCGAATCATCCATCTCATCACTGGCCGCACCATCATCAAGAAAAGCACACTCTTGCAATTCTCGAGCAATTGCGTCTTCGTCAATTTCATCCGCAGACACTTCAGAATCTTCATCTTCAGCCTCGAAATCAATCAGCCCGGTGGTACCCTTGTTCATGGTCTCAGACTCTTGGTCGCTACCCAACTCTGTGTGTTGTTCCTCTTCAGTAGCTGGTTCATCCGCTGGCTCATTAGCAAATTGTCCAGAGAGTATTTGAGTGAGACCCTGGAAACTATTATCCTTTTCCGGCGAGCCGCCATCAATGAGATGATTAAGCAACTCTTCCTCCTCCTCCTCGTCGTCGTCAGAGGAGAGCGCAACCTTTCTTCTTGGTGGTGCCGTTGCCATCCTAAAATCGGGCTGCGCAATAATCTCCTCATCATCTGAATGAATAAGCCGAGTGACCAGATTCACCCTTTCTTCTTGATAAACTTTTTCATTAATCTCTGCTTCCACTTCATCTTCTTTTTCAGAAATTCCAAATTCGTCGTCAGATTCTTGCCGCTCTTGGTTTGCCCTTTCGGCCGACTTTTGCTGTAGCAACCTTTTTTCTGCCTGTCGCTCATCCACCACAAGCGCATGTTGTTCTTTAATTTTCACTTCGAGCTCTTCATTCAACTTTATAATACTGGCTCTCTTCACTTTGGGGGCGATTGACTGTCTTAAGATCCTTGTGGATTTTGCCTGGAGCAAGTGCTTTTGGGCATCTCCAATGACAATCTCCAGTCTATCTCCCGGTTCGTTATCCGCTGACAGGCGCGGTCTCCTCGCCAGGACATGCTCCGGCAACTGGGACACCCATGGTGATTCCAGTTCTTTGACCACTTGCTTTTCCTTAGTCTCCTCCTTGAGAGACTGAATAAATGTATCTAATCGACGAGTGACACTAGTCTGGGCCAATTCCGGACGGGTGTTTCTCAACAGGCGCTCACTCTCCTTGAGCACTGTGGTCAGCTTCTCCTTTGGAGTCTTTACAGTCAGCGACGGCAATGATGTCGTAGCAGGAAGACTGTCTGTAGCAACATCAGAGAGTGATTCATCATCCGATATCCGTAACATCGAGCAGGGGGTGCTGTCCAACATGCTGCTTCCAGACCTAGTCAAACCCGCAGAGGTTCCGTGCTCTGAGAAAGCCCAGTGTTCAGAGAAAGCACCGCATGCGGAGGAAGCTCAGCGCTCGGAGGAA
>MTSL01000170.1:0-14202 GCA_002794465.1 Paramicrosporidium saccamoebae | reverse complement strand
TGTCAACTGAAGGATCCGAGGCTAAAGCCGTGTCAACTGAAGGATCTGAGGCTAAAGCCGTGTCAACTGAAGACTCATCGGTACTAGCCCGCAGTTCCTCATTATCTACAACCCCAGTTTTTTCGCCGTTCTGGTCTCCAACAGCATTAACATTTTCCTTTTTGGGTAGACCACCCCACATCCATGAATATTTTGGGGGAGAAGCTTCATCCAATTTTTCGCCTTCCAACTCTAGCTCGCTGTCGCTCACCGCATCCCGTTCCACCCGTCTCCTCACAGGACTTTCCTCCCCCTCTGAGAGAACAGCCTTGGCGGGCGATAAGGAAAGGGGCTCCACCTTCCCATCAGCAATGGGCACTATGAGCGGACTGGTGAGATATTCCTCCGAGACGGCGCCCCGCGTCGGTAAAACGAAAAAAGTTTCGCCTGCCTCTCCCACCTTCATCCGAATGTCCACCGGTTCGCCATTCACCCGCATCTCGACCACCTTTTCCTGTGGCCGCAGCAGCTGGAGCTTCCCAAAGCGTACATGGAACGGAGAACAGGTCAACTGTCCCGACTCGTCCTCCACCACCAAGACATCGATAGCGCCACTTAGTGTGCTCGGGTTAATGTCTTTGTAGAATTCGCTGACGCTCGTTATCACCTTGCCGACGAACTGCATAGTCGTCTATTGGTGCGCCGTGCCAGCTACACAAACCCCCAAACGGCGCTGATTGGTCAGGGGATGGCGCAGGGATTCAAGAACAAGCTATCAGGCAAGGCCAAGACTGAAGGAAGTCTGAAAAAGAGCCGAGCAGTCACCAAAAAGGGGGCACGATTCATAAAACCAAAGAAGAGTACAGCCGTACAGTCAGGAATCATCAAAAAGGTAAGTCTTTGTTTCCTGTTGTTGTATCTTACTGAATAGAAGCTGACGAGCGAGAATATCAAAATGGCCGAAGAACAGACATCTGCTCGTATGGCACGGCCGTCTGGAAGTACCGGTCTAACTCTTTTAAAATGAAATTTACTGCTTTGATTTATCCGTAGTCAAAAGTTGTAGTTTTGCATACTCCATTTTTTCTTTCGTGACAAGCAAGCCATCTTGATGTTGATTCGTCAATTCTTTACATCGATCATTACTGATGACTCTATCCCGGGCCGTAAACAGACTCGTCCTCCACATCCGAAAGTCATTCACGGCCAAAGTGCACACTATCGATGAATATATTCGGAGGCGTCTTTGCAATTTGACTTTTTCATTCTGTAGCCGCTGGAGAAATGCACACGGCTCAACCTTATGCGCCTCTGATATAGTCCATTTGATCGTGCAGCGCAACTCGAGAAACATTGTCCGACTAAGATTGACTCTATTATGCAATGGTCTCTATTGCTTGCGTTTGTCTTCCACCCATTTACGGAGATCCGCGGATATGCCCTCGGTGGTCGGGAGCACTTGACACGTATTCCACATCCAATCCAAGATATCAAGTCTCCACAGACTCCAACTGATCGACGTCAATTTAGCAGTCTCTACAGTGCACACCAACAACGGATTGATTTTGTAAATTGCCTTTAGAATATCGAGCTTATCTGATAATGCAGCTTCCTCTACGACATCTGGAGTTATGGGCATTTCTTGTTCACACAGCCACTGGAAAACTTGTGCATGCCCTGATTTGGCAGCGTATAGCATCATTTCTGGCCCAAACTCAATATCGTTATTTGCTTTTGATGAGATCCATTTGAGAATGCGTAGCCGTGTCTCTTCAGAGGCGGCGTTTTCCAACATTAGATCATGTATGTAATTAAGGCTTGGCACCCTATTCGTGAGAGGATGGCTTAGTATCCAATCCATAAGCTTTTCATTATTGTGCATAGCGGCGTAGAGGATGCACTTTGATACATTAATCTTGTCAAGCGCATGCTCCCGCGCTACTCGGATTTGATCAATTCCAAAAACCCAGGGCAAAATAGAATCGTTGCCCATCTTACAGGTATATTCCACTGAAAAGCTATCGGGAAGGGTTCTGGACTTGTCATAAACCCATTGGAGGATTTTGGCGTGTCCACCCATTGATGCAAAGTTCGCTACAACCCTCCATGGGAAATCGACTGATGATTGTGCATGCACAGTCTGTAATTCTTCCCATTTGCCTTCTGCTGCTAATAAACAAAGGGTCGCCTCGTGGGACAAAGCGACATTAGCGTTCTCCACGAGATATCTGACGGCTTTATGAGAGCGAATGTCGCTGTATGTTCTATCAACCACGTACTTCCAATCGATTTGATCCTTAAATGTGATGAACATCCACTGAATGGCTTCCAAGTCTCCCTCTTTAGCAGCCTCACTCACCCGCTGTTTTGATGGACATTGCATTTCCTTCTCCGCATGCAGCCAATCCAAGACATCAAAGCTGCCCTTTTTCATAGCAGTGTAACAAAGATCCTCATGGTTGTACTTGTAATTGGGATTTCCCTGGAACATTTCTTGCAACAACGACAGACATTTGTGTTCGATGAGCCATTTTTCACATTCAGTGCTAATGGTCATTTGGCCATTACTCTGTCGTAAGCAGATCATTGGGATTTGATTATAGTCACTATGAAGCAGATGAGCGAGATCGCTGGCAGATCTGATTACATGAGGAGGGATGATCTTATTAATGACATGCATTGGCGCATGCTGGCTCACCGAATGGATATTCTCTATAATTTCTTGGACCATTTCAGGATGGAAACGGTTGAGAATGCTGGTCGCACCGAAAATAATGATGCATTCAAGTAAACTTTCTTTGGCGAGCTCTTTGAAAAATAATGTATGATGCATCATTCCGTAAAACTCAATATTGTCCGCCTTAATGATCATCCTCCAGAATTTGACCCAATCAAATCGTTGTAAATCCCAAATAGTCCGATCAAAGGCAGGAGTTTCATAAATCTTGGCCCAAAACAAGTGTTTCTGTTCTGGATTATCCCAAAGCGGAAGATGTATAATACTACGCAGGATCCCGTAGTGCCCAACATCGAGCAGGTGTTGTAGTACGTCTTCGCTACCCTTGCGAGTAATACCCCAATCCATGACTGCGGCAACGGAACACAAATATTCGCTGCACCTGAAAGGGCCAATGTCGGCCCGCCTGATACTATCCATTAATGCCGAGTAGAGTTCATAAAGGTCCAAACGGAAATTGTCGTCGGCCAAAGTGCCGACTTGGTGAATCACCCCCGATTCATTCGGTGTGGTGAGGGATAAATTAGAAAGACCTGTAGTGAGTCCAGAGACATCACTGTCTTTGTGTTGTCCCAAACCGGCCACAGTACAGTCGGCCCCTCCGCTCAGGAATAACACTAGAGAAATCGTTACAGACCACAGCATGCAACAAGTTGTTCTGAACAGTTTCATCATCCGGCGTCGCGATCCCTGGCCAGATATATCTTCATCTCGGTAAACTTTATGGGTTCATTCATTGGGACCGGATGACGGCATCAATTCACCTGCAAATAAAGCAATACGTGTTGCTACGCGCAATATTTGATAACTATCATTATCTTCAGCATGGTAATACAGTTTAAAGCTGTGACCATCGTGCCGCGCAGTGAGAAAGAGGCGAGGAGGGAAGAGAACGCGTTCACTATTACTCTAACGGCCTATTTCTAGTCTCGCAAATGACGTACTAATAATTTTCAATGGCGAAAATACAGGCCTCACTGTCTTCAATCACCCAGATATATCACAATTATTATAAAATGCTTTATTTGTGCGTGCAATGGTCCCTATGGTTTGCGTCTGTCTTCCACCCACTCTTTGAGGTATTCATCCCTCTCTTCCACTTTGGTCGGGAGTATTCCAAACGCCTTCCACATCCAATCCAAGACATCCCACCTCCACACATTGCCCAAATTGTTCGCTGCCAAATTGGCAATCTCCTCAGTACACACTAACGACGAATCAATCGCGTAAATCGCCTTTAAAATTTCAATCTCACTCCCTCGTGCAGCTCTCTCTACGGCCTCTGCAGTTATGCGCAGTCCTTGTTTACGCAGCCAGTGGAAAACTTTTACATGCCCCGACTTGGCAGCGCGCAGCATCAGCTCTGGTTCAACCTTGACAGTACCTTCCGCCTTTAATGCGATCCATTTAATAATGCGCAGTTGTGCCTCATCGGACAAGAGGCTGTACTCTGGATACATTCTACACATGTCTGGCAGGCTATTATTAAGAAGAGAGCTCAAAATCCAGTCCATGACTTTTTGATCGTTGTGGGTGGCGGCGTCAAGAATGCACTGCAATGCACTAATAGAGCTCAGACAATAACCAGATGCTATTCGGGTACTGTCAGTCTCAAAAACCCAACGCAAAACCGAATAATGGCCCATCTCGCAAGCGCTTTCTACGGCATAGTTTTTCGGAAGAGCTCCCGACGCTTTGTAAATCCAGTCGAGAACGTCAATGTAGCCACCTTTAGCTGCGGAGGTTGCTACGCTGGTCCATGGAAAGCCCAGCGTTGAGTCTGATTTAGCAGATTCTGCCTGCAGTTCGGTCAAATTGCCTTCTGCTGCCAGTAAACAAAGAGTCACCTTACGCGACAAGGTGACAATGGAATCATTCTCAAGATATCGGATGACTTTGTGAGAGCTGTTGGTACGGTAGGACCTTTGTACCACAGCACTCCAATTAATCTCATTTCCAAACGTGTTAAATAGCCATTGGATGGTCTCTAAATACCCTGATTTGGCGGCATCGCACACTACATCTTCGGATGGACTTTGATTCTCGTCCTTTGTTTGCAGCAATTTCAGGACATCAAGACTCCCCTTTTCAATGGCTGATTCGTAAAGACCATCATAGTCATATCCGTAATCAGAATCTTGCTGGAACATTTCCTGCAACAGCGATAGGCAATTATTCTCAGTGAGCCACTTTATACACTCGTCGTTAATTGTCAACCGACCGTCCATTGACTGCAGACAGAGCTTGGGGATTTGATTGTAGTCGATGTAGAAGAGATATTGAAGCGCCTTGGCAGATTTCACAGTATGAGGGGCGATGTGGCTGGTGTCGGGGTGCAAATCTCGAATAGAATCAATGATCTGGTTAATTATGCGGGGCGGCCCATGTTCTGCCAACAAAGCGACATCCTCTGCAATTTCCCTGGTCATGCCTGGGTAGACAGGATTAAGGATACCGATCGCATCGTACATGATGAGATTTTTACGCAAGTCTTTTTTAGAAATGCCCTTAAAATACGGCTCGTGACGGATTCTCCTAAGGAGCTTAGCATTGTCGGCCTTGAAAACCATCTCCCCAAATTTGTCCCATTCAAATTGCTGCAGCTTCCAAGTAGCCCGATCGATAATGTCCGTTCCGTAAAGCTTAATCCAAAACCAATGCTCCTGTGCCTTGTCCTTCCAGATCGGGTGACGCGCAAGACAGCGCAGGATTTCGTAATATTTCATATCGAGTGCCTCCAGCACCATCTTTTCGGAATCTAATTTGACGGCAGGACAATCCATCATCAGCACGCTTGCAAAATAATAGTATTGCTTAACAAGCGCTGGATCGTCTTTAATGGACGCAAGCAAATCCTGCAGCGAGGCCTCGAGTGCAGGGAGACTATTTAGGCCACGACCTTTGTCAAGCAGTTTGTCAAAGTCGTCAAATATATTGTTCGTCCCCGGTGCAGTGAAGCTGTCAGCCTTAGAGGCTCTACTCTTTGGGATGCTATCTCTTAGGACGGTACTTTCTGGGACGCTGTTCTGTGAGGCGGTGCTTTCTAGGCCATTACTCACTGAGGCGCTGCATTGATGGAAATGGACCAGCACATACCATACCAGCGCGGCAAAAAGCTTTATCATACATTTGCGCCACTTTGACAGTCTTTTATTGATTCAGAGGAAATTAAATTGTAATTAACAGTGGGTTGTTATTGGATGGCATGATCTCTTCGTCTGTATGTAAAAGCAGGACGTATTGGAGCGTGCCGCTACGCGAGGTGGCTGCCGTGTGCAGTACTCGACAGCAATAATCTTTCTTGGAGAAATTGCCACGGACATGGACAACTATTTGTCCCGGTAAGAGAAAACTCTTCGATTAGTATTCTGCAAGCCTCTCATAGGCTGCCCAAAAGGAAAGGGGACAGTCAAATCTTCTCTGTTAGGCTTCTTGGACTTTGCGGGTTGCAACTAACCTGCCATCGATAAAATCGACCAATTATTTTATCACTTTATGGAGTGGCTAATCGCATCGTCCAATCATAATGGATAGACACCTAGAATAATTTCTCCAACGAATAAATGGCTGCCAAAGTGGCGCAGCTGTACGATGAGGCTCCCTGGTATAACACTTCGTACGCTTTGGTATGCGGGGGCACTTTTCTTGTTGCATTTGGGTCGAGAAGTCGACTCTGCCGTGACGAGTTTGAGTGAACCGAGTAAGAGTGGTGCTGAGCCGCAGGTGCCGCCGGTTAGAGCTGGTGGAAAGCTAAATGTTCCCGAGTCAGCTACAGGCATGGACAACGTTATTCTCACTCTGTCGACTCAACACGTGAGCGAGGTCGACGCTCTTTGTTTACTAGCATCAGAAGGCAAGTTGACCGAACTACAGGCAGCATTCGCTGAGCCAGACCTAATGCTAAATTTTCCTTGGACTGACGTAGCAGATGCCGCAGCTAAAAGCGGTCACATTGACATTCTCAACTGGATTTACAAAGCGTCGGGAGCTCTTCCGCAAAACCGGGCTGTAACAGAAGCCTGTGATATGGGCCATTATTCTGTTTTGCGTTGGATTTTTGATACTGACAGTACCCGAATAGCGCGTGGAGATCGTCCGTATTGTATTAATGCAGTACAGTGCATTATTTACGCCATCAGAGACAATAATAAGGAGGAGAGGGACTGGATGAGGAGCACTCTGTTCAATAATGAGCTGCCACGTGCGAGTTATATTTATTATCAAACTCGTAATATTTCCGAGAAGGTGTATCTGCAGGCTTTTGAATGGATCGAATTCGAAGCAGAGGGCACGATCGAGTTTGAACAACCATTGCTTTACCGTGCCGCCGAATTGGGTCATGCAAACGTTTTCCGATGGTTGTATAAACGTGGACCGCAGATAACTTACGACGTTTTTTTGATGGCTGCAAAGCCTCATAACGTCGAAATTCAAGAGGCGATTCGCGAGATCGACCCGTCGCTGTATTATGGATTGTTGGAAGCATTGGCTTCGGAGCAAGACCAAGACCGCAGACTAATAGAGGTTTTCTACGATTTGTAAGCGCAAATAATACGAACCGTTGCAAAATAAAGTTCATTCCAAATCAGCTAAACGGGCGCTAAACGGGCGCTAGACGAGCAAGTGCCTGCCTCTGTCACTGAGACGCATGGTTGTGCTTGTTATCGGTTCCGCAACAACAACAGCCGAAGTATGGATAGCGCACCACAGGACCCACTTTCAATGGTCTCGCAGTAATTTTGTGATCAGTTCTGCGAAACCTTGAGAAACGCTAGAGATCCCGGACATAAACGGCCTAATTTAGTGTAGCAGCAAGGGCACAGACAGGTTGAAAATGGCGGTCCTTTTGTTGTAAATCCTGGTCCATCACCATCTGTGTACGGAAGATGGTAAGACGTGCTTAATGCTACGCTGCGGCTACCAATCTCGGTGGAACTGTCTTGTTGTGATAGAGTAAACTGATTGCACGCTCTTTGAGGATACTCCCTTAGTTTAGAGACGCTATATTTGGAGCAACCCGTGGAAGACTGATATCGCTACTGCTTCAGGACTGCCAATTATAAGGAGAGACTGTTAATCAGCCTACTCGAGGATCATTGTTGATTCTCATGGCAAAGCCTGCTGAGCAGACAAGCGGTGCCAGGCAGTTTCGACGTAGTTTGTACCCGGATTGTCAAGATAATTTGATATTGTCCGATAGCCATGTCCACCGTTATCTTGGAAGGTGATGGTCTGACCAGGCAGGTTCCTTCGATATGCTTACTGGAAGTTATTGATTCAGGAAATCTCGACTCTTGTATGTGTTTCTTTGGCACCACGAATGGGGTTGGAAACTCAGTAGGATTTATTGAAGCATACGCTAAGCCAGGTGGCTGGCCGTTAAGCTCGTCTCATCCGAACTGGTTGACTTTGCATGGATTGTATTCTGAGGAAGCGGCGGGGTTCGCGTTGGCAGGACACCAGGAATGAGAAATAAAGTCAGGTAACAGTAGTGCTTGATCAGTGAAAAATTCATTGGCTAGGCCGGGATCACACGCCGTTATTCATTACATTTAACATTGTGGCCAACAGCGCAGAAAGAGTGGGATCACCCCGACCGAACAAGTTGAATAAGACTGAACGAGTTTAGGAAATGACATAGTCATGATACCCCTTATCCCGACCAAGCAAATTCAACAAATGGCACAACCATCAGACGTCCCATCACGACTATCCAGACTGAACAAGTTCAAGAAATAGGGCAATTACCAGATCCCTCATGCGCTCATGCTCATTTAATGGCGGCGGTAATAAGGGGGGGACGACACTCCAAATGACATTGACACACTCCGGGAGGGGACGTCCCTCGAGATGCCGACCAAGCACTTCGCCCACTTCGCGCAACGTGGGATACTGCCACCACAGCCATTGTCGCAGCTTTTTCTGCAATGCGCTGGGAGAACTACTCGGAGTGGGTCGTACTTTTCGAGGTGGTTTTGCGGGAGGAAGGGCGACTTGAATGGGCGTGGGGGTGATATTGATGAGAGAAATTTCAGAGAGAAGAGTTTTAAATTCGGGTATAACATTGGACAGAATGCGTTCCATACCGCACAGCTCATACTCTCCGTCAAGAGGAATAGTTAGAGCTGAATTAGTGGACTGTCTCTTTGGTAGGACGAAATCTGTCTCATCCATCGGAAAGGCATCCAATAGTAACTTGATTGCGGGATGATCAAAGTGCAATTTAGACAGCTCCGTCACAGCGGCCATGCCATGGCAGGAATCACGGAGCCAGGTGAGGGCCCAAGGAAGCACAGTCAGCAGATAGCCGCCACTCCAGGCCTCCAATATCGAATCTCTGACGAAGCAAAGAACCGGATCTTCATAGCGGCCCACCTGTTTACTGGTACAGACAGCCAATAAACGCCCCAGAGCAGTCAGCCGGATCACCGAATTGGAAAACTTTGGCTCAGCTCGAGTGGTGCCATCGATGATGGGAGCCATAATGGTTTCTATCAGCGTAAAGATGACCTGTTGCAACGCAATAGTGAGACGATATGAATCAGACCATGTGACAAATAATAAAACGGGATTATCGCCACCTTTGGTAAGACGTTCTTCCAACTTTGCCAATCGAGGACGATTTGCCAACTGCTCATATTCGTGCAAGAGCAACTCGGCAAACCAGCCGAAATTGTCTCCATGCAACATTCGCGTGGCTTCGCTGGCCAATCGTGCGCCATCAGGAGCGTAGCAATGCAAACGGATCCAATTGAGCAGATGATCGCGCAATTTCTGTTGGTTGGCGTGCAGCAGCTGATGATCACACGTGTTCCGTGAATCGCGTCGGTCGAGATAGGCGAGTGGCACAGCATCGAGAGACGAATCGCTACTTTCATTGTCTGCAAGGGAGCCCTGTCGAGCCCAACTGAGAGAGTGTCGACTAAATAGTTCTGCATCAGCACAGAACCGGAACAAATGGTTTTCACGTAAAACGAGCGCCTGACTGGGAGCCAATCGAAATAAGACTAGCGAATATTTTTTAAGCACTGCACATACTATTGCAAGTAGCTCCAACAGCTCAAAAGATCCGGGTTCCTTGAGGAGGGACAGTCCTTGTTCCAGACTGCTCTCCATAAACTGTTGAGATGAGCGCAGACATCGAACCATGCCATTCAGACCCACTAAACTAATCCAACCCGCATCCACCTCTTCTGAAGTGGCGAGGAGGGGGAGAATGTCCGTGTGCCAGGCTTTGTGTAGTTTGGGACCCGAATTATCGTCATTGGACATGTCTTTGGTGGTTCTGGTGAACACTGGCTCAATTTGTTCTACCCCGTCCAGTCGACCCACCAACCCAAAAGACGCCACCAATGTCGGCTTAATGCGTCTCTTCTGACACGGCTGCAGATTATCCAATCTTCCGGGCGAGCGTTTCCGACACGTCTCATAAAATGCGACACATGCACGTCCAAAGTCGGTTACCAATCGCTCAACTCTTTCCACCATCTCACACTCATTACCCATTACCAATTATCCTTAACCGCCATTTTACAAGATAAGATGTCGAGGCTGATATACGCTGTAGTGCGTAATGTATAATGCACAGTGTATAGTGCATAGTGTATAGTGCATAGTGTATAGTGTAAATTACACTTTCAAATGCATTCTCGATTATGTTGTAAAATACACCCAAGTACACTATAAGATACATTGAAGGATGGCTGTAATAATAGACACTACTTGTCACATCGTCACTTGTCGCTAGTCATTTCCGCACTATATTCTAACAGGATTCATTCGACTTTGGCACTTGATGCACCATCCGATCCACAAGTCGCTCCATTTCTCCAGTGGGTGCAGCCAACACCTCTCCGAATGCTACGCCGTATAATGTTTGTGTGTCTCGCACGTGTTCGCATCGCTTTGATAGAGCCGACCGTCGTGCAGACAGTTCAGCACGACGTTGACTCGTTTGCCATTCAAGATGCTCAACCGATGATTGGAGCCGCTCCATAGCGGCCAATTTGGGACGGGCTACGGCCGCATGAACTGCCTCTACTGGAGTACTAAAGCGTTAAATGTGCAATAAGGATACAGTTTGGGAGCGGGTGAGGCAGTGGGGTGGGCACGGAGAAACGCGTCCACTTGGTTCAATTTGGCGGGAAGATCCTTTTCCTTCAGAAGCTGCTCAAACGAGCCCTAAACTCAGACGACAATAGCTAATAAAGTACTTGGACGTCAGAATAGACGGCCTGGAGCTCAGCAGTCAGCAACTCGTCGAGTCGGGTTATCTGTTCGCTGGTCAATGTGAATGGAAAACACTGCTCAGTCTTTTCCGGTCCACTACACTATCATCCCAATGAAGAGACTCTACCTGCAGTTTTTGAGGGTGGCATGGAGCATTTTGTGCAGCGCCAGTCGCAGATGGTTTACTCGTGGACCATCCTCACTTGACATTTCAACCGTGTGGTGGATGAGAGTAGGGACCAATCAGCAACTGCAAATATTTGAATGGATCCCAGTATGGTCACAACTTGAGAATGACGAGAATAACTAGCATTTATCATGAATACAAATTGTCATAGTTGTCAAAATCACCACAATTGTAAACACAAAATCGCCGGTGCAATATGACTGATTTCAGAAGTGGTAGTTTGTTTACATGGTGGAACATTGTCTATAAGTATGTCGCATTGATAGCCGATACACAATGCAATTGCCCTTCTTATTGACGCTACTCGCTGCTGTTAATTGCTCCTCTGAGAGCATCTCTGCCCTCCACAATCAGCAGCTGCAGACCGTCCTCGATGATCTGATTGAACGGAATGACCGTCCTACCGAGACCGATTGGGGCTATTTTAGAGAAATTTGCAGCAATCGCAAGAAACAGCGTCATTGTGCAGAAATCTTTGACTATTTCCACACAGTCCTTGTGCCCCTCGAGTTTCCTCAAGTGCCGACGCCTCCCGTCATGTGGAGCGATTGGTATGGCGCAGCCATGCCGAAGCACGGAGTAGTACCGCATTATTTCCGGGACACCCGGACAACACAGACATTTGGAGACGATTCGCAGACAATAGAGGGAGACTTTATGATTGTCAGCGATGGCATCACCCGCGACCCTGATTCAGACTTTTTCTCCTTTCAAATAGTCGAGTTTCTACGAGTAACGCTGCCACGACTGAATCGCACCGTTTCAGTGGAGGAGGAACTGTATCGCGCAGCAAAGGCAGTGGAGGAGCTGTTGGTGGAAGTGCGTCTGCCTGGTGCAGCTACGCTGTCAGCGGCCTATCGTCGTGACAATACATTGTACGTCCTCACGTTGGGGGATAGTGAGGCGCGGGTTGTGCGGGATGGCCAAGTGGTTTATCGTAGTCCGCGTCAACGAACAGGGAGGAAGCATGAACAACTCGCTGCTCATCGTCCCGATTCGGTCACTCGCATGATTATTGATGCTATCCCCATCCAAGCCGATGATTATGTGCTTCTCGCCACTGACGGATTATGGGATAACCTGAGCGAAGCTGACGTGGTGGCCGAGGTGGTGGGTACTGTCAAAGTTGCCGCCCGCAGTGTCATGGAACGTGCACTCCAGGCCAAAGAGGGCAAGAGACAGTGCATCCGCTCCAAGGATGGTGACAAAATCGATGTCGAGGAATGCGTCGGAGGCAGACGTGACGACATTACTGTGCTAATTGCCAAAGTATAAACAATCTCTATTAGCTACTCAAGTAATCAGTATTATGGAGTGTACGGTGACAATGCGGGTAGACCAAAGATCATGCCAGAGCGCATTGTAATCATTTTTTACTCCCCTTGAACTATAAAAACAATAGGATTCAATTCCATGTGGATTCTGGCCCAAGGGAGGGTAAAGAAAAGGGTCACCAAAGACAGGGCAAACACTGACTTGCATGGCACGGACATCTGGAGCCATCAGTCACACCAATTATAATTCCGATTATCTGCGTAATCGCGCCAACTGTTGGTGTCTGTCTTCTACCCACTCCTTGAGATATCTATCATCTTTTTTCACTTTGGTTGGGAGTGTTAAAAGCGCCCCCCCCCCACCTCCACTCCAAGACATCGCGCCTCCACCCAAACCGTTTGCTACTTGATTGGCAACCTCCACAGTATCCACCAACAATGGGTGAATCTCCTATAGAATCGAAATTCTACTCCATTGTGCAGCCTCCTTCACGACCTCTTCAGTTATGAGCAGTCCTCTTTGACGTAGCCACTGGAAAATTCGCACGTGTCCCCTTCTGGCAGCGTGGATCATTGTCCCTTGTTCAACCTCGACAGTGCCATCTCTCTTTGACGCAATCCACTTGAAAACCCTTAGGTATGCCTCCTCGGGCGCCATCTTATCATGCCCCAATACCAACGCTCCTGCGCCCGATCCTTCCGAATCGGATGATGCACAAGACAGCGTAGAGCTTTGTAGTATATTTTTTCGAGTGCTGACTGCACTAATTTTGTGGCGTCTGTGAGAGCAGGACATTTGGTCATAATGATCAGCAATGAGATTAGGGTCATCTCCTGCATTTCCATGACGCTTCTCCAGGGTTTTTTCAAGCTCGAGGAGGTCCAGATGGCGTCCCATCTCGATTAGTTTGTTGATGTCGTTAGTATAATCCATCTTAGTCGGTTCAATTAGTGTAGTGACAGCTGCATTCTTCATTTTTGCAACCAGATTGTCAGCTTCACCCGACAGGGTGGCAGTGCCTGATAACTGCGACTCGGCACCTTTTCCATGCTCTTTCAAGCTGCCCACACTAGAGTCCGCCCCCTGACTAAAATGCAACAAGAGCAGTACCCCCAAAGGCCAGAGCATACGACGAGCTATACCAAAGAGTCTCATTGTACAGCTTCGCCACTCGACGAGTCGACTATTAGGTTGATAGGTTACATATGGTGAGTGGATTGGTTATGATTGGATGCTATTGTGACGTAGTAGACTGATTAGCATGACTTTTGGAAATAGTTCCCTAGTTTGGAGAAGGGACAATCAGAACAATCGATGAAGGATAAAGAGATCTATATCTTACCATTTGAGGATTATGCTATTTGTGAGGCCATAAAAGGGTCGTTGGATTGACTGAATAAATTCTCTTCTCGTCTCTTTCCGCCTGACAAAGTCCCTGGTATTATCCCCACTACGCGACACTATGATCTCTTAATCTGTACATAACAGCCATTTGGGAGAGCTTCGGATTTCCCATAAGCCCATTGGAAGATTGTAGCGCGTCCACCTCCTGTTGATTCGACAAACACGTTCTGCAATCCTTGTTGTAACGCAGTGTCGCAATGGCCTAAGTACAGGAGCCGCTTATCGCACATGCCAGACTAGAAAAGACGCAATCACATTCATTCGGTTGGTTGACTCTCGATAAAAAGACTGTCAGCCACTTATAAGCTAATCCAGTCTGCTCTTTTCCCCTTTACAATATCAAATTAATATATAATACGCCGCAATTGCCACATCATAATACTCCCCCCCC